>JAOEHQ010009725.1:0-16649 GCA_025447715.1 Asclepias incarnata
TTGTTTGCTTAATGTGATGACATTTTTGGGTTGCTTAATCCATTGTATGCATTTAGATTGTTGCTCTACGTAATCTTCCATGTCACGCTGAACTTCTCGGCATCCCAGGTTTTCCGCCATAGCTGGGGTGTTACACCAATGGTTCCTCTATGTACAAAAATCTAACGAAAACCACGGTTAAAAATTTTCAAAAAAGGTTTTATTTTTATGTTTTGAAAAGTTGAATACTTTTTATTGCTCAAAAAAAGTTGGATACCTTGAATTTAGACATTTAGAAATAAACAAAGTTGGATACCTTTTTGTGAAATTTAACCTTTTATATATTTGTTTAAATAATGACAGATTATGATGTGTTTTTGTTTTGTTTAACCATTCTGTTAATCAATAAAATTAATTTATATTTAAACTAAAGTTTGTTTACACCTTTCCTCATATTATAAATATCTACATTGCAAAGTATTTTTTAAAATATACTAGCTATTTCTGACATATTGGTGGTCATACCATCCATTGCATATACATCATATAAACTTAAAAATAATATAAATGTAGAAAAAATAAAAAAGATATGAGAAAAAGACTAGTATTTATTAATATAAATCTATTTATTTATTTAAAACCTATAAGTATAATTATTATTAATTTATATAATCTATTTATTTATTTGCCACCCAGCCCAGTCCCAACCCAGCCCAACAATCTTTTCCCAGCCCAACAAGCTCGTATTTATAAAATCTTCCATTTCTGTTTGTCATCGGCTTCATCATCATCATCATCACGATAACCGGAAAAGGTACTCCTCTCTCTCTCTCTCTGTCTCCATCTTTCTCTCTCCTCTCTCTTTCTCTCTTCTCTTTTATCTTCTCCGCCGGAGATTGAGCCGCCGGAAAAAAAAAGAAAATATATATATATTTACAATAATTAATAGGTTGTTGTTTTGATAAAATGATAACACATTCATAGATTCATCTGTGCTAAATTTATTTTATAATTTTGTGATTATAATTTTTTTTTTTTTGGTAAAACTTATCTAAAATGTGGAAAGTTATTACATTTAGCTAAGAAAGATTTACACTTGACCACTGTAAATTTATTATTTGTTGATGCTAATTTTTCTGGGTTTATTTTTTATTTTTTTTCTAAATAGTTAAAACATTTATTATTTGTAAAAACATTCATAAATTTATTATTTGTAGTATATTTATATCACATTTATTATTAAAAAATATACGGGTATATTTGTTTATGGGTATTCACATGAATATTAATAATAATAAACATAACTTTTATTTTAATTTGGATATATATTTGCTTGAGATAAAAGCTGAAATTTCTTGAATGAGTCCATGATCGAGTCATATAAAATGTGATGCATTTATATCGTTTATTATTATAAAATGGGTTATTTTTGTTTTTGGGTATTAATTAATGATAATAATAGTAAATAATAATAATAATAAACAGGAATTTGATTTTTGATATTTTAATTTGAGATAAAAGTTGAATTTATTTGAATTAAGTGTCATATATAGTTAAAGCATATGTGATGTATTATGTAGAGAAATCATCATGGTGAAGCACAACAATGTTATTCCGAATGGACACTTCAAGAAACACTGGCAAAAGTATGTGAAAACATGGTTCAACCAGCCCGCTCGCAAGACGAGAAGAAGAAACGGTTAGTAGAGACGAATATTTGTGTTGGTTACTACAAGATGACGTTCTTGTTGTGAAGATTGATATTTTAACTAATATAGTAGTGTCACTTTTCAGCTAGACAAGCAAAGGCTGATAAGGTTTTCCCAAGGCCTCCCGGTAAACTTCGCCCTCTGGTTCATGGGCAAACTTTGAAGTACAACATGAAGCTTAGGGAGGGTCGAGGATTTTCTCTTGAGGAGTTGAAGGTATAAGATTTGCCAACACGTACTATATTTGTATATATTTGAAAGACATATATCATGATCTGTATGAGGAGCTGGTTTTTTGGTCGGGTTATGCTGTACAAATTTCAGGAAATACTGTTCTGTTTTGCGAACTTATGTTTGCTGTTTTTAACAGGCTGCAGGTCTTCCAAAGAAACTTGCCCCAACCATTGGCATTTCTGTTGACCATCGAAGAAGGAACCGTTCATTGGAAGGCTTAAGAAATACTTGTCTAAAGTGGCTGTGTACCCGAAATGTTTATTACACTTCAAGGTAATATCTTCATTTTATTACTTGTATGATCTGCAAAATGAGTTGCTATATATTTATGTTTCAACGTTTAATTAGGTGGCTTTTGGAGCTGCATTTGTTAACTATATATGTTTTTTTTCTCCTTATTACATTATGATCGGGTTATTAACTTGTGATGTCGCTGTAAATGCTATATATGTAGTTAAAGTCTAAATTCATACATGACTCTACCCCAGAAGAGCTTGCATATGCAAAAGCCAATGCGGTTCAAGGTCCATTACTGCCTATTGTTAGGGAGAAACCAGCTGCTGAACTTGTTAAGGTGACAGACGAGATGAAATCATTCAATGCCTATTCCAAGCTTCGTGTTGAACGGAAAAACAAGCGAAATTTGGGTGCAAGACTCAAGAGGGCTGCCGAGGCAGAGAAGGAAGAGAAGAAGTAAAGAGAGCCTTGGCATGATTAAATCTTATGTTGAATCAGTTTTCTTTCCAGTGTTGACTCTATTACCTTTTGTTATGTGCTTTGATTCATTATGTTTTGTGTTTTCTGGTCTTGATTATCAATCGTATGTTCATCAACGGAACCAAGTTTTAAGTGTTTACTTATCTTTACTTACAAGATAATTTATAATCTTTCAATTTAAGCTAGGTTAGTTTGAGGTTAAATTCGACTATGATGTTACTACAATGTTAGTTCAATAAATATTATGTATATGCTATGTGGCATATTCGATATTAGTGTTTGAAATAGGTCATGGTTCCAATCTGTTTCTCAGGGTACGGAAGAATCAAGACACCCCTTAGCCCGACGGCACGTCCTCAGAGCAGGCCATTTGGGACTGATGTCCAGCTTGCAAAGGCTTCGCTATATTCATCATCTAGCAGCATCACACATAGCATATCATCAAGTTGCTTGGGACAGATGCAGTTCGACAATGCATTCAACCCCACACCCCGCAAAGCAGATGATCACAATCAAGAGAAGACCTCATTTCTTCTCTTTCGGATCCACATTTAGGGAAAGTTTAAGATATCTCGTATGGTTTTCCCATCTGAAAGCCAGTCTATTGTAAAAGATTCTCATAGCAATTTTATATAGATAGAGGCTGCAATACGACACATTACGTCATTACCCTTTGGAATCAGGAAATTAAATTAGCGTTGAACCTCTTTTGAGATATTTACGATTCCACGCTCAGAAGGTGTATTTGAGAAGATTTTGTACATTTGATACATGGTCGTCAAGTAGAAGAATTGGTGATGAGTTAGCTGAAACATATTTCGAATCTCTTTTTGTGCAGCATTGAATAACTTTTGTTCAACTGGGGCCAGACAAGAATCTATACTTTAATTTCATGTTATCTCGACAGTTTTGATATGTGATCTCAAGTTCAATATCATTGATTTAGATTTGTTATGTTCTGTGTCTGTTGTCTACCGTTTCAAGCCGTAACAAGTAATTTTAACATAATACTGAACATGCTAGATTGACCCGAAACACTCTTTTGTGCATTTAAAATTTCTTAGTTATTGTGTTAAATGCGATTAAACTAGCTACTTTGCTACAGTAATACCGTCTGCTTGACTCGTGACAAAATAAAAGACATAGCACAAGTTGATCCGTTCATAAGTAAACAAGGTCAAAATTGTTGGAACAAGTCATAAGCAATTTGCTAATCCATATTGAATCATGTAGCAATAATTTATAGATGAAATTCTACAGAGAAAACTTGCCAGCAAAATAATGCACGTTGCTCCAAACTGAATACCATAATTCTTGCAATACCAAAAAGGAAAGTACGATCAAAATCCCAAGGAAAAATAACAAATCACAATTACGAACAGGAGAGAGATCTTAACTGCAAGACATTAAAGCATTCTACAACTTGATTCACCAAGATCAAAAAAAATGAATCAAATTATTCGAAACAGTTTACAATCAAAAGCTTTTTGATTAGATTACTTCCTCAAGTGAACAGACAACAAAAACTATCCTCGTTACGGCATGTGGGCTAAGCTTCACTAGTTACAGGGTTCCCCAAAAAATGACATGCCAGTTTTGGAAGTTAATCTGGTGAAATGCAGAGTCAGCAAAACGAAACGGATATTCATCTCCTTATAGCTCTTCTTTCTGGGATGCCTTAACCTTGTCCTTTCCCGAGAAATACCAACTAAATTATTCAATTACTTTAGCTGTATATGACTTAGATTCCGACACTTTTTCCACGTTGGCATTGCATAGATTATCATAGCTGTGTTTCATGTGTGCAGCTGCTATTTTTCCCTAGATGAAAGATACAAAACAAAATTATTAAACCAAAAAAAGAGGTACTAAAAATTCGAAAATAGATGTAAGGTACCTTGAAATCTTCAAACGGACAGAAATCCTTACCCCCACACCCCTGTTTACAAAGGTGCAAAATCATCAATGAGAGAATATGATTTGGATGCTTGCGACATGGCTTTAGTTTTAATGAAACCAGACGCCGCAATTTCATCTCATTTACTTATGAGTGGTTAATTTGGATTACGTTTTCATCTTAAACACATTAAAGTTGTCCAAAGTCTAAATTTAATGTATCCAACCACCTAGATCGTTTTATTAATAAATATATAAAAAAAAAACAATATTGTTGTACTCGCACTGTTTTGGTAGTCAAAATTAACACATTATTAATTAAGAAAATTTTAAAAAATGAACTGAAAGTGTTTGCGGGTAACCCAATCCAGCACGTTCCTTGTTCAACCGTACTACAAAACAACCCACTACAATAACCGTTGCAGTTTCAAAAGTCCCAAAAATAATATTTGTTTTACTTAAAAAGTTTAACATTTTAACACAAATATTTAAGTTCTCCATGTATCTTTCTGAATTTTGCAGGGTGAATTAGGTTTGTTTGAAAGCTAAAACCAAGATTAGTAACAAAACTGGGTCACTCGTCTAGATATCTGAACATGAAAGAACTTACAGCCATCGGGATTGGTTGTTCATTGAGTAGCACTTGCACATAATATTTGCTCGTGCTATTTTCTGAACAGCTGTAGAGAACCAAAACATTATTTCCACCAAAAGGTGCCACCATGCTTCCCCTCCAGTTTCTTTTCAGAGGAGGTTTCGGGGGAAACTTCAAGGGCTCTTCTCTTTGTATTTGGTCAAACTCTGATTATATATAGCAGTTAAAAAATTATTAAATAAATAAGTCTAGCAAATATATATATCATATAATGAAGTGAAGTTTGTTTTACTTAATAAACTGTGAAAACACTCACCAGATCTTTCAAGAAAGAGTCCGAGCAAACATGAAAACAGAACTAACGTCTCTGCATGAGCAAACCGTAACCTTGCCTTCTCATAACTCCCAGGTGCATGCCCTTCTGAAAGGGGGCAGGTCAAACCAAAAATGAAAATATAATATAAAGGGGTGTTCTTTTTCACAGCCCTTCTCAGAGTATAATACATTAAAAGCTTTCCCTCTAAACTAACTTTGACATAAATTATTGATATGCCAATTATTGAAAATTGAGATGACAGTTTGAAGCTAAACATTACACATGAAATTTAAGTAGAATGCAAACTTATTTTGAAGTAAAAATCGATGACCAAATTACCTTCTTTTGCTTTAATGGCTTGCTCCATACATCAAAAACAACATACTCCTCTGTCATGAAAAGAAAAAAAAAGATGCAAACAATCCTGAAAAATAGCGTTTCCTTGTTTATTAAGATCTTTAATCCAAATTCATATATTAATGCAACAGCTGCATTCACTAAAACGTTGGTAGCATTCAGTTTGATCCACAAACATTTCAACGTTGTATTTGATCATTAGTCAAAGAATCCAATTAAACCGTGGCGTTAGTGCCAAGTGTTGCATTAATTAGAATGGATACAGTATTACTTTTATAACAAGAGCAAGGGATAGTATCAGTAGCATAATTAACTTCTTTACTAAGTTAATTGGATGTGAACAGTGCTCACATTGAATTAAGTTAAATATTTAAATTTAAACTGCCTAAAATTTAACAAAGTTGTTGGTAGCTTAGTTGGTTTGGTGTTAATTTTTAATTTGGATGGAGCCGGGTTCGAACCTTCATGCCTTCTTTTTTGAGAGTTAAAACAATTGAGTAATAATCTAGCAGTGTGTTTCTTTCCAACTTGTTATAGAGGCTAAGCTCAACTTATGTATGCATATGCATGTGTGATGTGTCTACGTGTGTGATACAGATACATGCATATAGGGGGTGTTCTCAATTGGCGTAGCTTATTAAAGAGCGTATTAGCTTATCAAAACACAGTAAGCCCAAACACATACTTTTACAAGGAGTGGCTATTATCTTTTTATAAGGTAAAAATTAGCTTTTTGCGAAAGCACCTAGAAGGTAGCTTTTTGCAAAAGCTAATAAGCTAGTTTCTAATAAGCTACCTCAAACACCCCCATAAACATACATCCATGTATCATGTATGTGTGCGCGCATGTCTACATACACAGAGATGTAGCTCGCAGAGAGAGATAAAGACCTGTTACTTGTGGCCTTCAAAAGAGGTGGACAGCTACTTCTTTTATCTTTCTTCTCCAGCGTATAGTAATTGGTAGGTGTAACAACTGTCTGCCCTTCATCTTTTTGAGCAAGATCAACACGACTAGAGCCAGTAGCATTCTCCCCTCTGTCTTTAATTAACACTCCTTTAAGGGGAACACGGTTTTCCATTATATAACGCTTCATATTCTTCAAAGAAAGAAAATCAAGTGACACAGCAATCGCCTTTCCTTTATCTTTTCTCTTCGTGAAGGAATCAAGTGTAACAACTGCCCTCCCTTCACCTCTTTGATCAAGATCAGCACAATGAGAACCCATATCCATTTCCCCACTATCTCTAATTATCACTCCTTTGAGGGGAACACGAATATCCACCATGTTACTCTTTACATTCTTGATAGAAGAATTATCAACAGTAATCGCCTTTCCCTTGTCATTTTTCTTCATTAAGGAATCATGCATTGTAGTACTCGTGTTAGTATTTGTATTCCCAGGGAGAGAACAGCCAGATCTCACAAGGTTTTCCTTCGCATTATCCTTTATTTTCAGAGTAGAATGACGAATAGGAATTTCCTTGCTATTGTTGGCATTCGGCATATGATGGGCACCAAAAGGCACATCAATTGTCTTCCTTTTGTCCTTGATATCATATTCCCATCATTAATTGTTTTATCCAAACAAGACTGATTTACCTTCCCCTGATCCTTGACTTTGCCCAAATTAGAGGAACAAAGAGGCGCAGATCGTTCCTTCAAACTCAATTAATTAATCTCCACTGTCTCCAAGCTGGATGTCTGATAAGAGGGGACATCGGCCTTTGTCTTGCTGCTGGTATCCCGTGTGCTGTCTCTTTGAGCATACTCTATACAATTCTCGTTACCAAACGCATGATCTAAGCAACGAAAATCACAGATTTAGTCAAAGTTTTCATGTCAAGACTCACCAAAACAGACCATGAAATCTACGTCTGGATAACCATATACAGCAAACTACTGTTTGCATAGTGCATACCACTAAAACCAAAGGATTACCGAACAGAAAATTTAATCATCCGCAAAACACAAACAGAGAAAATTGCAGTTGAGTAAAAAGAAAACAAACTAATTATATAATGAATCATTTCAGATATTAAAGTATTGTGAACCAAAATCATCTATTAAAACTATAAGTTAACAAATAACAAAGTTATTGGTATCATAACACCAGGAAGTCAAAGTATGTATGGAAGTACTAAATATGATCATCAGAGGTTGATTCAAGATTCATAAAATGATATAGCAGAATTATGAGACCTGACTATAAAGAGACTATGAATTGCAAGTGTTGAAATAATCGTGTTCTAAATTCAATCGTAAACAGAAGTTAGATAAGTGATGGGAACTATAACACTTTGTGTGGTACTATTCCATAGTTTTCTTTTCCTAAACGTGTTTTATATGCACTATAGGTGACTTATTTATATGATTAAGATTTGCTTAACAGATAAGAACCCGACCGGTATTCTGTAGAAATTGGTCACTCCGCCAACGTTTAGTGTAGTTTTTCCACTCAATTGATTAATCTCCGCTCATAGTTACTATCTATCTCAAGGTTGTGGAAGTCGCTAGGCGTTCCTAGGTCAGTCGGCTAGGGAGTTGGGAGTACTCGGGTCTATGAAAGGAGTACTCGGGGGTCAAAGCGGCCAAGTCGGGAGTACTCGGAGTAATCGGCCGACTCGGCGCCCTACTTTGTAGCAAGTACTCAGGGAATACTTGGCTCGACTCGGGGAGTTTTGCAACAGTGATCTATCTTAGTAAAACTAATAGGGACCCAACCTCAGATATATTTTTCGGCATATTATAAGAACACATTGCTGATAGACGAAACTCGAAAGCATCATCATATTAATTAATAAAAACTAAACAAAACATATGGGAGTATTTACACAATTAATATGAGTAAAATTCATAAATAAAATCAAAAAAATAGCAGAAGTACTACTAACCATTCGTAGTAAGTCTGCGAGATTTTTCGGGTGGGCGGAAATGGGTCGGATGGGGTTAGGAGTGGATCCGATACTTGAATCAGAGGCGGTGGTGGGGGAAGGTGTAAGAATGTTGTTCTGATTGGGTGGTTTACGGATGACGGCCGTCGTGGTGTTATTGTTAGTGATGTTGGCTAAGGGTTTTCTTTTGATTAATGATGATTGTTGTTTTGTTACCATACGACGTCGTTGTGGTGGTGGTTGTTTGTTTAATCCAGAAGCTTCTTCCATTTGCATTTACATATTTACTGTATGTATATATATTTAGAAGAAGAAGAAGAAAGGAGATTGTTGGAGAAGCTTTTGTGAATTTAATTTAATGGCGGGATTTTTAATTGGGGCTGATTTCAAAACCTAATTTTACTTGGATCGGGTTTTCTTTTGGTGGGTTCCGTTTTTTACTTAAGAATTTAGGTTTTCACTTGTTCCTTTTTTCAATTTTTTTTAGATTTAATCACTGATACACCAATGTATTTTTCTTAATGTATACGGTTGCACCATAAATAATTTTATTAGTATGGTTCCACAATAAACTTGTTAAAACTGTACATGGTTCATACGTATTACCGGTAAAAAGGTCACATATGTATGAACCATGTACAGTTTTAACAAGTTTATAAGAAAATTATAGAAATAAAATTATTTATGATGCAACGAATATGTTAATTTAATTTAATTACTCTTTAGGATGTTCTTGCATTAAATTACACATTAATGGGTAACAAGTGCCTTTGGAAATCACTAAAATACCAAATGGAATAAAATGCCCAATTTCCATTTGTTAAAAAAATCACTAAATTGGCAATGTGTGGTGGTCTTTTGGATTAAAGATGTAACAAAATGAGTCAAACATGTATCACAGATTTCTAAAGGTACTTGCTGATGGAAATATTTCACGGTTGCTTAATTACTCTAGGCATGCCCGAAGCAATGGGTATGTAGTTCATGTACTATAAACATTTCTATCAATAGTATTATTGTTTTTTTCATGGCTTGTGAAAGCCTTAACATCTTCTAGTTACTTGAAGTTATGCTCCATCCATCATATTTGTTAAAACTGTGCATTTTTCATGTATTCAACTATGTCCTAATTTTCTTATTATAAAACGGTTTTTCAAGTATTTATATTAAACATCGAAACTGGTTATATAAATTAAAAGATACCTAAGAAGTTGGTAGATGCCCAAGGAACATTACAAATGGAGGAACAAATGGAAATTTAATGTAGATGCCCAAGGAACATTACAAATGGAGGAACAAATGTTTCTTATGTCTCGGGTCTCTGTAATGTTACACCAATCTTCCCATGTAATCTTTCCTATCTTCGTTCTACTATTGTTTCCAACCCCGCCGCGGCTGCGGCTGCCTCCGCCGCGGCAGCGGCTGCCTCCGCCGCGGCTGCGGCTGCCTCCGCAGCGGCGGCCCTCGCAGCGGCGGCCTCTTGCAGTTGCGATATCCGTGCTTGAAGGAACGTGATATGAATGGTTCTTTGCTCGATCTCTCGCAAGATAGCCTCTTTCATGTGGCAACGCCCATCAGATGGGTTTTGCTGTCGAGCAATAAACTCATCTCTCCAGGATTGGAGAAAATTTTGTCTTTCATGCGGTTGATGGTGAATAGCGAAGAATTTCTTAATATGCCAGAGTCTTGCGATGGACATTATGTCCCGAGCAGCTTCGATGTTGTCTTCTGTTACAGGAGTCTCAAAAGCCCTTCTTAATGGGCAAAAAAGATCGCATCTTGTTGGACAAAAGTTGCAAGGAGGCACCTGGTACTCCATATGTTTGGGTTTGTTAGGGCTTTTTTTTTTTAGTTAAAGGGAGGGTGGAGGGTGGTGATTGAATACAAGTGAGTGATGCCGGTGAAGTAGAGTAAAACCCTGTTTTTATGGGCTTTTTATTAATTTTCTTTTAGGCCCAAAGTGTCTCTGGGCTCTCTTATCTTATTTAGTAGAAAAAAGAGTTAATTTCATTATGACTACCACTCTTGTTTTTTTTTTTTTTTTTTTTTTTATATCATTACTTATCCTTATAATGATTTTTTGTATTATTACATACTCTTCATCCTAACGGACGGACTTTTGTGGGTCTCCGTTAACCTCCTCATGTGTAGGGCTTGCATAACAGATTACACGAAACCTGTTAAGGTCAAAGACGAAACACGGCCTGTTAACTAATCGTGTCATTTTTTTCCAAACACTAACACGACACGAAAATTAACAAGTGCACCTGTGAAGAATTTTTCTAACATGCATCTTATAAAAGTCTTGATTAATACTTAAAAAAATCCCTTAACGGTACAAAATCCATTACAAATCTTCACTAATACATAACATAATAATCCCCAAGATTACAAAACTTCATAGACATCTTAACTAACACAAATCATATATCAAATCATTCTTAGTATTGTATATATATATATATATATATATATATAATCTTAACAGGTCTAGATCTGTTAAGACACGAATATTAATAGGTCTGAACAGGTCCAAATTTGTTAAGACACGAAACCTGTTAAGGTCAAACACAAAACCTGTTAAGAACACGTCATGCCATGTCGTGTGAACAAGTTTCTTGTCAAAATTGTTAGCCCTGATACAAACTAGAAAACTAATCCGTGCTTTTTCACGATTTTATCATATTAAGTTTTGTTAACAATCTTTCTACCTAATAAAAGAGGGTCCCTATATTAAAATTCTTTTAGAAAAGTGCCAGGTGGCAGCAATCCCCTTTACCTCACTTAAATTTTCCGTCAAACGTAAAATACACTATATTTCCAACCTTTCCAATATCTAAACCCAGCTTTCTTTCTTCACATCGGTAATCAGGAATCATAAACAATCAGACGTGATGTGACCAATTTTTCCCTGATTCCTTCGTGGAGTAGATAGATGATCATATTCCAACTTTCTTTCTTATTAGTCTTCCTAATTAATTAAGCAGACCAAAACAATCAGATTCGGGTTTCATTCCCCAAATCAAAATTCGATATTATGTCTAGCAATTTCAAAGAACAAGCAATCAAGTACGTAAAACAAGCCGTACAACAAGACAGTGCCGGAAAATACTTTAAAGCTTCCTCTTTATACATGAATGCTTTTGATTATTTCAGAAATTCACTGATTATTTACGGCGTGCTGAGGAAATCAGGGCGGTCATCGATGACGCGGTCCTGGTCCCACGGCTAACGACGGTGACACTGCTGCTGTTGCTGCCAATCCCAATATTATACCCAGAGTCGGGGAAGGAGATGGGGAAGATCCTGAACAGTCTAAACTTAGGGCTAGCTAGAGTCCGACTATTCTAAGGAGAAACCTAATGTTAAATAGAGTGATGTTGCTGGTCTTGAAAGTGCTAAACAGGCGTCACAAGAGGCCGTTATTTTGCCTGTTAATTTTCCGCAGTTTTTCACCAGTGAGTGATTGCGAAATTTGTGTGCTTGCTGCTGTTTTAGGAAAACTCTGAACATCACCATCTATTAGGTTTTATGATGCCTGTCAATAGGTTTGAAAAACACTATCGATATTTTTGATCATGTTTAAAAGTAGGTTGACTTACATGGAAGTCAAAGGGGTACTTTGATCTTTGCTGCAACAGTTTCCCCGAATCTTGCTAATTGTCACCATAGAGGTATGTTAGTTGCAAGAACAAGAACAATCGCTTAGAATCCTCTTCGGGTCTCTTTAGTCCTAGGCGTATATTAGTTTTCATTGTTGTATGTAGGTCGAATTTGAAGACTTTATTGAGAACATTGGTTACAAGTTGGTGTGCCAACCACCTTCAAAGACAACTGATTTGGCTGGTGACGAGGCAACACAACTTTTATCGCACATTGCCTAATCACCGAAGGTATTAAGATATTTTATTTTGTTTTCAAAGTATAATCGTTAAAGAGAGTGGGTCATCATTAACCCATCAAACCAATACGTGTCAGGTGGTGGCAACAGATACAAACCTGATTTAAAAAGCAGAGGTATTGAAAGAACTCCCTGGTGGGCAGAACTTAAGCGGATACAAAAGAAGTAAGCTTATTACTGTTGTGATTTTTATATAGTGTGTATCGTTAGCTGAAAGATAAATTGGGCTGCTATGATGTTGCTTCTACCGAGAAAGGTATGTTGTATGGTATAGTAAAAGTATGCTTTATGGTATGTTATATAGTATTACATACAATACTCATTACAACTTTTTAAGGCTAATTACGTTTTGAGTTCTTTTGCAACTTTCTTAGGAAAATAGCAACTATTGCATGGAAATAATGTACATTCTTCCATTATTACTTAAATATATTTTGATTATTGTGCTTCAAGTTTTTCATGTGCTGGTGTGGTAAGAAATCTCACGACTACGGAAAATTTAGACTTGCTAACAATCATTTCCAGCCATGAAGTATATTTCCGCATATCATGAGGCTCTAAAGCATATTTTAAGTACATTCCTTTGGTTATTCTTTCATTTAATAAGTTTTGTGTTACAAGATGTTTATTGACTACCATTCTACCAACGAGGTCTACTCTAATGATTTGTACTATTTCTAAGTTTTGTGTTACAAGATGTTTATCAAACAAAACTTATATTAACTGCGGAATCTTGACAAAACAAAGGTTACGAGCGAGGATGGTCTGAAAGTACCTATTTGTAAAGAAGATGGATCAACTTCAAACACAACGAAAAATGTTGTCTATAAGGGAGTTCTTCAAAAGATATGAAGATCAAATCTGCTACTTAATAAATTTGATACCGTTATTGTTGGCTTTCAACTTTTATTTCTATTGTATTGTGTTGATTTTTAAACACAACTATATTACTGTTTGAAGTGTTTAATCTGTTTGAAGTGTTTAATCGTCACAAATATAGAATTCTTAAATAGTAGTTATCTGAATATATCCGATATTAAAAACTCGTATACCAAACTTTAGCTTATGTACAAACATAAAAATACATGCAATTAAAGACAAATCTGAGTACAAAAACACATTTAAACATTATACTTAAGCATGAATATATTTCTCATGTTAGCTCATCTTAAATCTTATTATCAGGTGGTTTTGCAATCCTGCCTTGCTATCTGATCTGTGTTATTCCGGCTATCAGATGATGAATTTAGTGTTGTGGGCATTGAAGTCAAGTATAGCCGTATAGGTGGAGTTTTTTTTATTGGTCTAAGTTAAGGCACTTTTACGAGTTAGTGCCCATGTTAAACGATGCGTTGGATGACTCTTATAATTGTAACTTTTAACTTAGAAGTTTGAGTAATTACATGTTGTAATGATTTCAGTGGGACTGACTATCTATTACTTGGATAGATTAGCTCAAGTATGAAGATGTAGGACTTAAAAGTTGTATTGGTTCAAGTGTAATCAAATATAGAAAATTTAATTTATACTTTTCTAATCATGTCCGGGTAATCACCCGGGTTGATTAGCTAGTTAAGACTTAATTTAAAGAATTTAAATTCAATCCAAAAATTAAGTTTTCAAACCGTAGCTAAAAACTGAGTTTTAAATTTACTTCTGTTTTTGCTGTTAAAGTTATCGAGGATATATATAGAAGGATATGGATATCAATATGCATACAATTGATGAGAGGGAAATGAAGCTGGAAATGAAGCTGGAAATCAGGAATTTCCCTTTGCCTTCAAGTAAAGGGTAGGATGATAATCTTTTTTATTAATAAAGAAGCCTTACTTCTAGAAAGAATTTTAAAAAAAATTCCGACGTGGCCAACATAGACCTCTTTTCTACGCATTTTTTCTAAAAGCAATGATGTCAGGGTTTCTCTCTCCAACTAAATTCCCCCAAATCAGTTTCTTTAACCCTACTTTTAATTTTCCCATCTTTTATTTTATTTTGAGTCTTCACCGATTTGTTATCTCTTCTCTTTTATTAATAACGCAGCCTTGTATTGTTATAATATATCCCTTTTTGCATTTTTTTTTGCAGTTCCAACAACTACTATGTAGATCTACGATTGAAAATATGATACACAATTATTCCTCAGGCATTCGTATGAAGGTACGCATTAAAACATTAATCTTTCTTTTATATATCCAAATTGTAAGGCCAATTTATTTATATTATATTAGTTATTACTTATAATGTTATCAAGTTTTTGTATATGGTAGATTCTCTGATCAAAGAGGCGAGTGATGCCATGTGAAATTTTGTTATGTCCTATATTATGTAACCTTTCAAATTTGGTAATATGTTGATCCTTTTCCATTTCCACACCTTTAATTTTTGAGTGCTCTGCCAATGTATCACACAAAGTCAGAATTAGGAAGATGAATGATTTAATTGCTATTTGTCGTGATTTACAGCAGGAATAGGCAAAAAGTCTATCCTAAACCAATACACACAATGCTCAAAATCAATTCACTGTCCTTGGCTTAACGCAATCAGGTGCCTCTGCAACTCTTTGGTTTGCAATCAGGTGTGAATGGCTTAACGCAACTTTTCTAGACGTTTTCCGGTCAGAAGGTGCCTCTGCAGCTGATATGAATCACACTGATGCAATAGGTATGCTCACATTTTGAAATCTTTAGACATTCAATTTTATGTTTATGGTCAAATCAATGGTCGAAACACTCATTTGATTTTGTGTTTGCAATCAGGTGTGAATGGCTTTGCACCTTATGTGAACCACACTGATTTTGTGTTTGCAATTTTACAAGTATGCCGAGATTGAAAATCAGTTTCTTTAAATCTATGCTTCATGCTACCTTCATTCTTACTTATATACATATTTCATCCTTTTTCTATATACATTTGGCTAATACTCAAAAAAAAAAAAAAAAATCGATGTTATGTTATTTGTAATGTTCACAACACTTAATTTTAGTTGTTTCATCATGCCTTAACCTGGAAACGATATTTCCTTCTACTCCGGCGTTTTTTTTCCTGTAACCTTAAGTTATTTATTGCATTTGCAGGTGCTTTCTCTTGGGACTGCTTGCAGCAACTTTCATTGACGCCATGACAAGATTACATCTACGACAGTTGAAAATGCTTATTACAATTTAACCATATTTTTTCATCCATACAATACATGTAAGGCGTCACCCTTTAGCTAAATTAATAGTATATATAATATTTTGATCTTTTGATGGTAAGCTGTTATAATTCTTGATATACCATTATTTAAGCATTATCTTTTAAGAAGCTGCAATAGCGATCCTATTACCGTTTAATGGGTCAAATTCAATAATTTATTTTTATCTATAGCGAGTCTATTAAGGTAAGCTAAAGAACTTAAGTATCAAGTAATATGGGTCATTTTGTTTTAGCCGCCTGAAATCATCCTAACTTAGCTATAGATGTTATCTGTCTATGGTCTTTTTTGCTATTATGACTGTCTTTATTTTTTCTAACAATAAATTATAAGACGTTTACTATGGGAGTTCATATTGCTGGAACCACCTCATATGAATCTACATGAAGGAGTTGAATTGAACCAGGGGATTATACCCTTAAGCTATTTCTCATTTTTATGTGTTGGACAACTGGTTCCGATGTCTAAGAGGTCATTTCCAATATATAAATGTTCATTTCATTAGGCCTGGCAACTTTAGATGACAGTTATCTTGAATATAAATTGGTGTTAAGGGAGTACTGTGATATACTAACAATCATTAGATTGAGATTAGACTACCAATGTTGGGGGGTGTTTGTATAAATTTATCTAAAGGGTGACGCCTTAAATTATTTATCAAAGTATAAAGTAATTAAGTTGTGTATTTTTTTATTTTATTTTTATTATATTTGTTTTTTTTTTGTATTTCTCTTATATTCATTATCTGTTTGTACCAAACAACGGAATATATTTTCTTTTTAAATACTCATTCCATTTCCCACTATATTTATCTATACTACTATATAAAATTTTTACACCCGTGTTGAAAAGTTCGA
>JAOEHQ010009736.1:0-12031 GCA_025447715.1 Asclepias incarnata
TTTTGTTGGGCTAACAACCGTTTATCAAAAATATATATATATATATGTATATATAGTGAAAAGTTACTTTAGGAACCCCTAAAAGGTTAGGAACCTTTAGGAACCTTTTAAAATCAATCACAACCATTTAAATTTTTGATCAATGGATATAAATGATGGTGGCAAGTTGGTAATTAATCAAAATATTTTTTACTCTCTTTAAATGATGAAAGGGCAATAAAGGAATTTGATGTCTATAAAAACCGTTCTATTTTAATAAAGTTTTTTATTTACTCAATCAATAATTCATTTATTTTTCTTTCTACAAAACTATTTCCTCTTCTTCTTTCTAATATATATTTGCCCTAAATTTTCATAACGGCGATGCATCACCAACACAAAATTCTTTATGCCACCACCAACACAATAATTCATTTATTTATTTATAGGTCGGTGGATTACACAAGAATTCTTTATACCACCAACACAATAAATCATTTATTTATGGGTAGGTAGATTTTTGTTTGAATTACGGGTGGTGCATCAAACTTTATTACGCCGCTTTTCGGTTTTGAACAAGTACTGCTCCTTCCGTTGCCCAAAAGAGATCGCCAAGATGTGCGGATTGTTTCGATTCTTTTAATTCTTTTATGAAAACGCGGTTTTCCGGCGAGGACGTTTTTCCGGCGAGGACGTTTTCTGGCCGCCGTTACCCTTTTTTATTCTCCAGCAGTTTTATTATATTATTAATTAATATTATATATATATGCATATATGTATATCAAGTTTTGTATATATTTAGGTTTTGAATAGAAATGGAAAGTGGAGGAAAGTTTGTATGTATGTATAGGGTTTTTGAATATTTTTTATTGGAATATTATTGTCTTGTTCATTTTATATGATTTGATCATATGTGATTTGTATCATTTTTTCATTTGAGCATATGTGATTTTTATTAATTTGTAGTTGAGCATATGCGATTTCCGGCGAGATTGTAGACGATCATATGTGATTTCCGACGAGATTGGATCATATGTGATTTTTCCGGCGCTAATATGAATTAAACATTGTATATGAGCATATGTGATTGTCTATTAAATTGTACATGATCATATGTGATCTGGCGAGATTGGATCATATGTGATTGGATCACATGTGATTTTTTGGCGAGATTGGATCAGATGTGATTTTCTGGCGAGAATGGATCATATGTGATCCTTTAAAATTAAAGAAATTTTAAAAATATTATATTTATTAAATTTTATAAAATAAAATAAAAAAATGATTTTACTATTCTACCCTTGGTCAAAAGGGTTCCTAAAGGTTCCTGACCTTTTAGGGGTTCCTAAAGTAACTTTTCTCTATATATATAATATAAAGTATAAAGTAGGAACTAATATATAAAGGGCAGAGTTTTGAAGACTTGGCAAGCCATGTATGTAGCATGTGTCATATATTTTCCTTTCAAGAGCTATTCAAACTTAGCTTAGGTGACACTAAGAAAACATGGGTAGTGATAAAGTTACATGAATTTTTATCTATTCATAATAATTGATGCATCATACAATCAGGGGTAGTACTAGAAAAAAAAAATCTCAAATAGGACAAAATTAAAAAATCCATGGAAAAAAAAATCCAAGAAGGGGCAAAAATTTAAAAAGCCATAGGAAAATTTAAAAATATATAAAAATTTTAAAAATACATGGCAAAATTTAAATTTCAAAGGGGGTCATTGGCCCCCCTTGACCCCCATTTGGTACCGCCCCTGCATACAAATGTATAGTATAATTATATTATGCAATAATTATTGTGAATAAATAAAAACTCATGTAAATTTCACCTCCCTAAAAAATAACCCTAATAGTCTAATACTTGTTGACAATTTGATTACTTGCACATTTGGGTGAGCTTGATTCTAGCCAAGCTATACCTCATCTAAGCATGTATTTATATTATGCAATTAACCCATTCAATGAAATATATACATATATTATGCGGTATGAACAAAATGCTTCTCGGGTTGAAGACAAGAGTTTTTTTTGAAATATCTGAATTTCTTCTGGAATTGGAGTTGTCTATATAAAGAAACAATGTCGTTGAACCCAAATTTGTCGTTAAAAAAACATGACAAAATTTCATTATGTTTGGCATGCCTATTAATAATTACTTCATTAAATGTACTATAACTAGATGCCATGGAATACTAGTAAGCAAAATCCTTTTGTATGAGGATTCAGTAAAGTTGAAAAACAACTTGACCTATCAATTTGTGATTTTTGTGAGTATAAAAATTATATGGGATATTTAACGTGGGTTTGATTTATTATAGTTTTCATTCTCTTACAAAATCACAACTTGATAGGTCTAACTTGTTTTTTCAACTTGAGAGGATCCTTATCTATCCTTTTTCTAAAATGTGAGAAATATTTCCAATTCATAGATTTGTGTTTGCCTTTATACAACGAGATATATAATATCTAATTATAACTATTTACTAGATTTAGATCCGTGTCAAATACACGGGATGTTTACGATATTTTTAATACAAGATGAATTGTTAAATGTATGTAACCAAAAAAAAAAACATTTTAACATGAATCAAGTGATACTTTTATGTCGGTAAAGAAAACCTTTGCAAATAGGTGTGTAAACGAGTCAAGCCTGCTCGCAAACTATTCGAATTCAATTAGTAAAAAGCTCATTTCAAGCCGAGCCTAAACGAACTCGAGTCGAATTCGAGCTTAACTATTGACTTGTTTACTAATCGAGCCCGAGTTTGAACTTCGAATACATAACTAGATTAAGCTCGCGAGCCTAAACGAGCTTTCATATATAACATAATATATATATATATTAATCGAGCTTTTATATACTAATCAAGCCGAGCCTAAACGAGCTTAGTTTCGATCACTTAATGAGCTCGAGCTCGAGCCAAACTTGAACTCGTTTATTTTTTTTTTTTGACAAACGAGCCGACCTCGAGCTTTTTTAATATATCACGAGCCGAGCTCGAGTTTAAATACTAAGGTTCGAACGAGCTCGAACTCGAGCACTGCCAAGATCGGGCTAATCTCGTCTCGTTTACACCCCTACTTGCAAACACAGTGTGATTACATGGCTATTACTATGTCATTTTAACGAGTGACTGGATTACAGACATACGGTATCAGGGATGGACAGGGTGAGCCATTGCCTCCTGAGAATTTAAATTTTGTTATGAGGTTTTAAATTTTTCTCATGTATTTTAAAATTTTGTCCCCTTTAGGAAAAAAATTTCATGGATTTTTAAGTTTTTTACTTTCTTTTGGAACTTTTTTTCTCGTACTGCACATACACATATAAGCATTTTATTTATTAAGTTGAAATATGTTTGTTAATATAGTATAATATAAAATACAAAAAATAGCTAATTTTTTTACTTTTCATTTTACTTATGTATGAGTTTTGCATGTATAAATATACGATCTCTACTAAGTTATAAAAGAAATGGAGGGATTTTTAAGAACTCAATATATATGGAAATCATTTATATCTTGCATTTATTTCAAATTTCAAAAGTAAAGTCAATGATTTACTTTAAATTTTAAAATTATGACCTTAAATGGTTTTGTCTCTGTTAATTTATATTGTTAATGGAAATTCTCTAATCTATAGTATATGTTTGTAATTCAAGTAGCAAAGTTTCTTCCATAATCACTCTTTTGGTTTTTATTACCGCGTATTGCACGGGTGTGACTTCTAGTGTATATGAATGCATATATGAGGAACTTATTTACATACAAAGCAAGGGCGGAGGTAGAATATACTTTGAGTGGGTTTAATAAGAAAATTACCAAGACTTACGTATAAAATCAAAGAATTTAAATACAAATTTTACATAAATTATGATAGCGTTATGAAAAAAAGTTTTGCCTAATGAGCTCTACGACATCATCTCGAACGTATGTAACTCCATCTTCGTATACAAGTAAAGGATAAATAGTTAGTTACACGATGTATAGCAACGTATCACATCTCACTATCAAATATATATAGAATATATTTTTTTGGTAAAAGCAAGATACCTTAAAAAACATTAGCAAATTATTTATGTAGAAAATACAAAGTTTATTCCACGGTTGACACGACTAAAAAATAAAAATAAAATTAAAATTGGTTCTGCCTTAACTGCCATGCCTTTGTTGCTTTTGTGATTGTAGCTTCAGAGAGCACTAATTGTTGAATTAAATATACTTCAATTGGTGGTTGGGCCTTGAAAAGGTGATATCTTTTAGTGCCTGGTACAAATAGAGGCGCCTCAAGTAAGGGTGGGTTTTCAATTGCCTTTTGGAGTCACCCAATTGAGCGGTGTTTTATACGAGGTCGTCCTAATTGAATTGAAGGGTAAAAATAAGAGCATTTATTTAGCATTTATTTTTACTTTGATTGATATCTTAAGGTGATTTATACATACATGAACGAGAAGCCATACTCATACGAAATATTTTGATAAATTTATTATAATGTACAAAATTTATAATACATTAGGGCGTTGGCAACGTATGCGGTATGCACCGCGGTATTATCTCCTATCACGCGGGAACACCGCTGCCATCAATGTGGTATGGGGTGTGGTATGAGATTTGCGGTATACATTACCGTGCGATAGACGGGAGAGAGAGACTTGGGCATTTAATGTTTTTTGTTTGTTTGTGGGTTTGGTATTTTGTTTGTTTGTGGTATTTTGTTTGTTTTTAGGTTTATTTATTTATTTAATTGTAGTGTGGTATGGATTGTAATGTGGTATGTCATTCTCAATGAAATAAGGGAGTGTGGTATGAAAAAAATAAAGGAATGATGTAACATAAGGAGATTGGTTGGAGAGTGTGATGTGGATTGTAGTGCTACAATCCATTGCCAACCTCTTATACAAGCATCTAATGTACTACTATGATAAATTAATTAAAATATGTGATACTTTTATTATTTTCGAAATGAAAGTATTTGGTCACACAAGTTATCTTATAAATCTTTTTATAGATATATACTTGTATTATTATTCATAAAACTAGTTCTAGTTAATCAAAAGTTAGCGGAGTATTTTCTAAACATGTTGGATAAATGACATTTGTTTATGAATAATAATACAAGTATATATCTATAAAAAGATTTGGACCTCCATGCCGCATGCTAGAAAAAAACATGTTTAAAAAAATCAGCATTTTTTTCTAGTGTTTTCTAAACATGTTAGATAAATGACATTTTGGACCTCCATGCCGCATGCTGATTTCTACCAATTCACTTTTTGGTATCAACGTTTCATACCGCCCACACCCTTCATCCTAAGGTGGTGTTAATGATAGATCCGTATGACAATATAGAAAATTACTGAAGGTGTGGGCAGTACAAAGGGAGGGAGTGAGGTACCTTGGTGAACAACATTCCTTGAGGGAGGTATCGGGCGGGAGGGGAAGGAAATGGTGACCATGGTTTCGCTTTAAGTCTCCACCTTCTCTCTCTATCTCTCTCTCTCTCTCTCTCACATAATCACTTCAACGGATACTTTTTGGTAATCATGGGTGTCCTACTCGCTTTGCGAGAAGACTAATCATAAGAGATGACTCGCTTTGCGAGCCCAGAGTCGTAGCAAATGAGCCTCTGTGGCCACTAGGATATCTTTTTTTATGGAACCAAGGATTGAATCTGTGACATCCAAGGAGTTTCACCCTTTTAAAAACACATGCCTAACCAATGGACTACCACCTTAGTAGTTATCAGGATCTACTTGTTAACATTTTTAGTGTCACAAATAAATATAAACATATATTTATATAGTGTTTGTAGACGTGGGGAAATATTTGGGGAAAAAAAGTTCTAACAAAGTGTACAAATAGATGAGCTCATTTAAATTTAATGGTGATGATTTCTATATCATTTTTTTTAGCCGTATACCATTAAATGTGTTGTAGGGTGTTGTATTGTATAACACTTTAAAACATGTTTGATGATGTACGACTAAAAAATATGATGTACGGATAATCTCCCGTTCATTTAATACATGTAGAGAAAAAAATGACGATACATAACAAATAATTATAATTTAACACTTTTATCCTAAAAGAAAAATATAAATTGGTTGGAATTAACTTTGACTCATGTGTCTCTTAGGCCATGGGAAGTGTTCCCCCTCCTCTCACTTACTTTTCACAATCTCTCTCATTCCATCCCGTCCCCTTCCCCATACAAGAAATGCCCTCTCTTCCCTTCTCCTATTTCACACCCTTGTTTCAATTTTTTTTAAAAATAAAAAGACAAGAGAGAGATGCGTGAAGGAGAGCGAGACTACCGTGCCCATCTTGATCTCTTCTCCTGCGGTACTGCACTTGAGGGGCGGTGTTCATCACCAGTACCATGCGATACCGGTCCTATCTCTCTGCACTCTGTGTGCCCTTAGGCACCAACCATTATTCACCATTTCACCCCATCAAGAACAACTTTAGAGTTCAGAGACAACTCCCCCGAATGAGTCACGACGGACTTGAACCCAAGACTTTTTTAACTTTCAAAATCCTTTCAATGGACTCATATATTTTGTGGGTCTAAGCACTACTTGATTTATGCTCGATTCAACTAACAAAAAATAAAGAAAAAAGACAAAAGTAAGTTGTTTGAAATATAAACTTAAAATGATTATTAACAGATTAACATATATATATCGGAAAGCTAAAAAGAAAAAAATTGTTGTGGCCACTTGTATAAATCTATATTCCTTGGTCGAGATCGCTGTAAGTTAATTATGATAAATAAATATTTGCTTGTACGTAAAATATGTACATATCAGAAAAGATAAAAAAGAAAAACAATGTTTGCACTGACACCTCCCTTTATATTTTCAATTTATTATTATTATTATTATTTTGAACAATGGTTATAATAAAATGAAAGATTTTCGACCAATGAGGGAAAGACATCAAAATATTACTTCAATTTATTTTATTTGATTATTTAGTCCTGGTTGATAATATTCTTCAAACATTGTACTTTACAGAAAGGACAATAAATAAACTACAAACCTTTTTATAAAGTATATCTTGTTTAACTATAAACCTTACACTTATCTATAGCATGAAAACACAAATATGGTAGTTATGGAGTTGGTCATGAGTTGATCATATTATATTTCTCCTACGTCATGTTTATATCTTCTTGTTTGAAAAGTAACACTTATATTGCCATATAGTTGATTAATAAGTTAATTGGTGAAAAAAATTAATATTTACTAGAAATATACACGCATAATGCGCGGTAATAGATGAGTCATTTGTAAAGTTATCAATTTTTCCGTTTGATAATTCATTAAGACTGAAATAAATGCATTATAATGATTTAAGCTTATAGTTTGAGACTTTGAGTGAAGCACCAATGTTTCTTTATAAGTATGTTTGTAATGTTATAGTCCAAACACCATATGACCCATCAACAAAATTCATAATGTATTGATTATGTCAAATGTTAATTAGATAAAACCTATACACAACATGGTATAATAGGGAGGGAAGATTAGATCTACTAACTAAACCAACAATGTTTTACTTTCACAAAGAGATGTGATATCAGTACCACTAATTTTGATACATATATCACACTCATGTAGAATTGACTTATACAGTCAACCGTAAAACTTGTATATTATAATAAATAAATCAAAAACAGTAATACATATATCATCTTCCTTTCACAAGCTAATTAAGCAGTTACAATTTCAAGACTTATTTAAGACGATATTTGAGAAATTCCACTACCACGTATATTAATGAAAAATCTATTGAAAATTTTTAACAAATATGTGATTGGAGGAGATATCAAAATATAGAATGATAAGGATAAAGTTAATATGGATTGGATTGGATTGGATGTATAGTGTAGTGATTGCCTTTGCCTCTTATTATATAATCACCATACAATCACGGAATCACCACCCTCATCTCATCATCATATGGTCTTCTTACAATCATGGAATCACCTACCACCCTCATCTCATCATCATGTGGTCTTTGTCTTTAATTTGTTGGATATTCTCTTTTAATAATTTTTTATTATTATGTGATTTCAATATCAAAAATAGAGTTTGATCGATCAAAGTTCATGACAATTAGATTAGATTAGATTATTTATTTATTTTCAATATTATGAAGATTTTTTTCTTTGTGATGACTTCTATCATCTTCTCAAAAATTGTGACTATAAATCATGATCATAACCAGTTTGGTCGATGGACTAGAAACGTACTGATTACTGGAACTCGAAGTAACTATCCAAAGAAACTTAAAGAAAATATCAAACATCAATTAAAAGCTTTCAACACCATCTTGATTCTTGAGTCAATGATCCAGGGATCAACTGGTGAGACATCCAGATTTTACCCAGATAGCGGGGTTCGATCCTCGTTAATCCCATTCGAAGGGGACTGTTTTCTTGGACGCGCCTACTCAATATTGGATGTAGTGGGATTCGGTTAAGACAACCAACTACCCTGGTTTGAATGATCCCTCACCTTTGGATGGTGGGGACGTGTGTTCTATTCGACAGTTGCAGTTAAAAAAAACACCATCTTGACATAGCTTCTATTATTTAGAAATCTTAGGCATTCAATGGTTACTCAAAGCAACAAGGTTGAAGACTATTTATAAGCATTGTTTTGATACTATGATATATCTGAAGACAAAGAAGCCAAAACCCCTCTTAATTAAGCGAAGTAGGGTGTTTGGTAAGATTAGTGCAAACAATACATAAAACATGTTAGCACAAGATACATTGAGAAATACCATTTGCATACCAATTATCAATGTATCCAGCAGTGAGGAGATCGAGCTTGCAATTTCTGTGTTCTTTCCGAGGCCTGTAACATATGCATTCAGCCACGATATATAGCTAAAAATTGGTAATCCTACATTATGAACAGTTATATTCAGAATGCATTACGTTCGTTTTCTATCGTTTATTAAACCCCGAAGTATATGATATCACAAACGTAGATTGCTCGCGGCTAAGTATGAATTGAGACGAAAGCTTTATAAATTTGTAAAAATACCGACCGATTTAGTGATATGCGGGACAAACATCATTATACGTGCAAATAATACTTGACAGATCGAAATGATAGCTTTAACTATAGTGACTACAATATAGACATCAAATGATACTTAGACAAACCTCAAGCTTTTTACCATCAAGCCCGAGTTCATCTACACTTATGACCACGTACTAGTAAAAAAAGTAGTTAACTACCACAATGCTCCAAGAATATGAATATATAGAGAATTAGGAGATATATTCTCTGAATACACAATGTCTAATTATTTATTTATTTTCTTATACAATTTTTTAAAAAAGAAATTAATTACACATTCACGCATAATCCATACAAATGTAAACACCAGGTCACCTAATTTGTATAGAAGAGGCAACAAATCTTACACCCCGCCAACTGATTTTGCAAGTATGGACTCCACATCACCTAATTTGTATAAGTGTAATGTCAATCGGGCATAAATATGTCAAAACTTTGAAACCGATTAATAATCCCTCTTTATTCAAAATTAAATTTTCACATCTTTTTTTTATTTTATTTTTTTATTATGCCAACTGATAATGAATACCCCGTATAATCAAGTTTTGCATCTTATGTTACACTTGTTAATCATTTTTCATTTTATATATCAGTGAGACTTATTGTTTTCTTTTGCGTGCATGATTAGAGATAGAGAAATATCAAAAGAAAACCATAAGGAGGGGATAAATTCACAACTCTTTTTATCCATCCACAACAATATTTGCATTATATGATTGTACTGTATAGCTGTTTGATGCAGGTATTGTTGTGGATATGATGGATAAAAAGAGTTGTGAGATTATCACTATCCAAAACCATAAGAATCAAGTCAATACGTCAATTTATTGATCAAATGTATATAATTGTACATTTGCTAAAAGGTACCTAAATTAATAAAGTACGAATTAATTTAAGCCACAATTGACAGTTGTTAAGACATGGATAGCTATACATGTAGCATGTCATGCTTTTTTTTTTCAAGAGCACAAACTTAGGTTAGGTGACACTACATCTATTGACGGAACATGACCAATTTATTTGAGGGGGTCAAGACCAATTCTTTTTTTAGGGACCAAGTACAATCGATATGTAAACACAACTTTTTAATCTATATAAACATTTATGTTCTATATATAACGTATATCCTCCCCAGTCCCTTAATAGTTCCGCCTATGACTACATTTAATTTTGGGGGTTCCATTTTTTTTTTATCCTACGTGCAAAATATATCTAATACTTGTTCACAATTTCTTTACTTGCACATTTGGTGTGCTTGACTCTTATACCTCATCTAAGCATGTATTTATATTATGAAATTAATGCATTCAATGATATATTGACATACAGCATGCAAGCTACGGAGTATATGGCAAGATTCAATATGTTTGGTAAGCTTATTGATCGATAATATTGACATAGAGCATATCGCAAACTCAAATACTCAATGGAGTATGTTTTGAAAAGATCAACCTCTAAAAAAGAAGATTATTCTTCCTATTAGTCTAAGTGTTTTAAAACGCAAACTAAAAATAGGGGTATCACGTATCAAAAGTTTGATTTATGTTGACGAAAGCTTTTTTAATTATATATTTTGTTTTGGAAAAGGTTTTTTTTTTCTTTTTTTCTTTTGAACGTCAAATTTAGGCCCAACGGTAATTGGTGTGAGTTTTTTTTGACCCTTTTTGTAATCCTTGCAGTTCAAGTCTCAAGAAGTATCTAGGGTCATGTATCGATTGATTCTAGATAATGTAATTATAATTGTATTGTTTGTATTTTGGGGCGTCTAGTTCTTTGCCAGAGGCCTCTATTTTAATTTAATATATATTACCGTTAAAAAAAATGTACCGAAGTCATTCACATTTATTCATTACAAAACACATAAAATAGATGTGCCTTGCTAAATTACTAAAACATTTTATACTTAGCTATATTTGGAAGTATTTACCATCGAGTATTCCTTCAAGAAGCCTCAGGTCCCTTTACCAAATTTTCTTTAATCCTCTTTTGGTTTATATGAAAACATAGAGAATTCAATTTTCTTAGAAACAATTATACATAATAACTAAATAACAAAAAGTTGAACTTATTCAATAAACGAACCAAAGGCGAGTCAACCACAGGCCTTTAAAAAATACTACGCACAAGCTGAACTCGAGCTTTCCTTACGAGCTTTTAAACAACTCGAGCTTGAGCTCAATATATTAAATGAGCTCTAACTCAATAAATTAATTGAGCCGAGCTCAAGCGAAAACACGTTAGAACCCGACTTGGCTCGTTTACAACCCAATTGTAACGGATCACGTTTAGAAATGATTTTTATGATTTCAAAATTAAAAATTGAAGTTTGATCACACTTGATGACTATATTTACATTTATTCTTAAAATCTTACCAACTCTAAATGTTATCAATGATAAATACCTCGTGCATATACTATTACTAACAACTCTTAAAAGTTATCAATACTAACTATTACAATGTCACATTATAATTAACGATTTAAGATTGTTAATAAATTGAATCACCATATTCGTTATTAGATTGCTATTAGCAAAGCTGTAATTTAAATAAAGAGTTCTTTATGTAATAAACTTTACACTTAGCTGGAACAAATCACGATCATGACAATTTCGTCAATCATTATGGGGACTTGAAGTAATAATCAATAGAACTTCAAGATAATTACCAAACACTAATTGAAAACTTGTAAACATTTAGATATCCTAATAAGTCGATATTATGTTTAATGATTTTCATTATTCAATTCTTAATCAAGGCAACTTTCTTGGAGAATGGAGATTATTTATTAAACCTTGTTTGAATGTAATAATACTATGCTAAATCTGAAATTAAAGAAACCAAAACCTGCACAATTATCCGTTTTGTATTAATATCCAATCCGCCCATGTTACCACGAGAGAGAGAGAGAGAGAGAGAGAGAAGGGGGGGGGGGGGGGGGGGG
>JAOEHQ010009747.1:0-16644 GCA_025447715.1 Asclepias incarnata
AGTGAATAAAGACAATTTTACCCTCGCATGTGAGCTGTACATGACCTTATTTAACGATACGTTAGCCTCCGTTAACGGGAGCTACTGCCAGCGTGCGTTTTTGCACACCATGGGTACGTCTCGGGTAATTTTCAAACGCGGGGTACTGCCAGTGTGATTTTGCGATAAGGACATGTACCATTCTTGTAATTTACCCTTTTAATTAATCATCAAAAGTAATAACATGATTTTACAAAAAAATTTATACCTTCTAAAACATATCTACCAATATATTAAAACATGATCGAAAGATACTTTGATCGATCGGTGGACGTTTTATTTAAGTGATCACATGTGTCTTTTTAAATCTAAGAATCCTATTTTTTACATACCATAAATAATTAAAATTTTTAATTAATTAATATATAGATATAAATACCTAATATAATTATAAAAAATTATATAAAAAATACTACTATATTTATTTATACAATAAATATCTAATTTCATCATCAATTGTATTTTTTATTTTAATAAAAATGTAAATATGTCTACAATATAATTAAGCCATTTCAAAATTTACTTTTAATCTGGCAATCCAACAACAACAACAATGGTAGCCAATCTCGTAATAAGTGGGGTATGGAGGATGTATGATGTTGACAGTCTTACCTCTACCTTTTGGTAGAGAGACTGCTTCCAAAAGGACCTCCGGCTTAGGGCTTTACCCTTACAAAAAATTCTCGACGGCAAGACGAAGCCAAGCCGAAGAGGGAAAACTCTCGATCTCAGATCTAGAGAGAAAACTCTAGAGAGAGAACTCTAGAGAGAGAAAGAGAGCCATTGGAGTGGTGGCTGGTGGGAATGTTAATAATAATAAAACCTAAATACAAAAAATAATTATTTAAAAAATTGATACGTACCTCTTTATAAAATTACGACACTAAACACATAAAAGTCAAATCATTTAAATGTTCCGCTTGTTTCTATAATAGCATGTATAATGGTAAATCAAATTTAACTCTCATATAATCATACATAGCAACATATTGTTATTTATAATATATAAAAATAAAACTTTTTTGGGTAAAAGATTACCCGATGAATTTTATGACAACAACATGAATAACGTTAGTACAACAAGTAATGTCACACTAATTCATATATGGCATACCGTATACATTACAAGCTATTCTAGCACAACCAATTTAAAACATCTCAAACTTGGGCCAAAGGTCATACCTTGGTTGTAAACATGCATCCGGTTATTCCTTTCATGCCAAATAAAGTATGTCGTGGCAGGTCATACCTTGGTTGTAAACATCCGGTTATTCCTTTCATGCCAAATAAAGTATGTCGTAGCAAATACTAGAAGTCTTCCAAGCACACTTTGGTTTGAGCTAGACTTGGAAAGGGAATCAGCCAATTAACTATATCATCCCACTTTGCAAATACATGGTGCATACCTGCTAATGGTTTAACCAACGACTAGACCTTTAGGGAAAATGAACATTCAAAAAATAAATGGTTATGTGAGTCCGGGATTTCTTGCATAACTCAACACATTAAGTTCAGGTTGGTAGCGCCACCCATATAAAAATAACACTTATTTATTATAATCCATATGACATGTTAAATAAATAAATAATAATAATAGTAAATCTATATTTTTAACTTATAATTTTAATAGTATTTATTATTTAGTTATTTATTTATCTACGTGCAAATAGGATTGGTTTTAGTCCATAGTTGCGGTTCAAGTTTGAGTCTGGCAAATTCTCTGAACTTGGAATTGCGACGCAACTTTTGAGGTTACGGCGTAACTTTCACGCCTTTGTGCTTTGTTTTAGCTTATAGGTTGATCTTATACTTGTTCTAGGTGTCCAGAAGTACATTTCAAGCACGGTATAGTGATTATTAACTTATTGTGAGTTGTCCTAAGGTAAGATACACGATTTTGTCGCGTGAGGGACAACAAAACATAGCTTTTGCATGAGATAACTTCCCCTAATAATGTCTTGTTTAGCTATGGGTATTGGGGATTATGTGGGAGGCTTTATGGGTTATGAATGCATGTGGTTACCGCTTATGATATTCTTTGATGTATGTGTTGATGTATGTTATGTGAAAGTGCATGTGTATATGTGAAATATGATTGAATCATGGCTTGTACATCTTGATCACTAGACTTTATAGGTTGCCATGACACTTGCATGTTTAATAACACAAATATTAATGTTATTGATGTGATATGTGTAAATGCTCGAGCTAAATGAGGTTATGAAGTGTTAAGCTTAACCCGTGCTAGCCAATTGAGGCTAGTGAGTTAAAGTGGTTGCTTGGGTGACTCCTTGCAACATTAGTTCATGTGATAAGTATCTCCGGTTAGGCATAACTAGCCACCTAATGTCTAAGAGCATAACGGAATACTCCAGGATCAGTTATGCATTTCCTTAACGACAATGATGTACCACCGAAAGGTCTAACCCATCGAGTCGGGTGTGAGGTTCTTTGTCTAGTCTTATGACCGCCTACACACAACCCCCACCTTATATGTCATGCGTGACTTATGTCACATCTAACATGATGTGATATGTGATATGTGAAACAGGGATGGGGACAACTAGGATTGTATATCCTATGATGTATGATGTATGATGTGATGATGTATATCTTTACTTGTGCCTTAATGATCAAAATGTAATCTTTCTTAATGATTAAAAGGGACAAGCGTTTTGTCAAATATGTGCTATCTTACTTAACTTTAATTAGCTAACACTTGATCTTTTGAATGTGTTGTTCCCTCAGATAAGCAGTGAAGAATCAAGTAAAGATGGCATGTGAGGTTGGGTAGATGTTTTCCTGAAGATGCTTAGTTTACCCGCTAGCGGCCTCGACACTTAGACTTTCATTATGCTATGTCTTTTATGACCTTATGTCCGGTTTGTTGTTGTTTTTTTGTTGGAACAAACTTTAGATTTTCATTTGGACTTATTGTGACGACATACATGGTAATACCTTTTCAATTAATGAACCATCCGTTACGGGTTGGTTAATGCTTAAATTGTTTAATGCATTGTTTAATGCCCGTTAGCCGAAATTTTTGAGAATCCATATTTTTAAACGCCAGGTGTTACAGTGTAAGGCGAGCGGCGCTCATGGCTACTAACCATGAGCGAGCGGCACTCACTTCTCCTGGAGCTCTATTTTCGCGTTTTCACTTCCAAGTCTTCATCTTGTGTCTTGTTTAAGTCTTGTGGCTTCATGTTGAGTTGCTTTAAGGTGTTTACCCTAGCTTGCATGCACTGTGAACCTGTATAATCAATTTATACCATTAAGTACCAAAAGTTCACTAAATCAACTCGTATTTCTATTCAAAACGGCCAAAAGACGTGTTGGAAAAGTCATAAATAAATCGCTCATCAGTGACTTACATTGTTCCCACTTCATCAATTTTAGAAAGATCCACTTTCAACCCATCACTAGAGATAACATGCCCAAGGAAAAGCACTTCCCTAAGCCAGGATTCACACTTGAAGAATTTAGCATACAACTTCTTCTCCCTGAGAACAGTTCTCCAATGCACACGATCCTCCTCAGCAGACTTAGAATAGATAAAAATATCATCAATGAACACGATAACAAAATGTTCAAGAAATAAACAGCACACACGGTTCATAAGATTCATAAAAGCAGTTGGGGAATTTTTCAACCCGAAAGGCATGATAAGAAACTCACAATGTCCACATCTAATCCAAATATCAGTCTTCGCTACATCTTCTTCTTCTTCTTCACAAACAAGACAGGAGCTCTCCAAGGCGAAGAACTCAGACAAATAAAACCCTTATCAAGTACTTCTTGGAGTTTAGACATCAACCCCTTCATCTCAGTAGAAGCGATACGATAAAGTGCTATAGCAACGGGGGTAGAACCGGAAATAAGATCAATATGAAACTAAACTTCCCTGTCAAGAGAAAGACCAAGAAGATCCTCAAAGAAGACATAGAGAAAATCGCACACCACGTCAACATCAGAAATAGAAGATCTTGTTTTGCATGAATCAATCACATAGGCCACGGTAATTGTAAATGTATCCTTTCACACGTGTCCTTATTACCACATTTGTGCATCACACGGCTCAACACCCCTCATGTAGGTAAGCATCAACTCCACTCAACTACTGCCATACCGCCATTCTCACACGTCATCTTTAATATGGTCTTTGCCAGTAACCCAGTGTGTTTGATGACATTGTTGTGCAAAGTCTAGTTAAAAATTATAAAACAAGAAATACCAATTTACTAACTACTGCACTCTCCGACAGTGGACTTGTTCGTGTATAGTATAGAGAAATGGTAAGACCAGGTCGAACACAGGGACTATTATTTAGGAATAATGTCAGTTAATGTAAAACTAAAAATTGGGGATTTTGTCACCGAGTTTCCGCAGAAATAGTAGAAAAGATTTTGATTTAAATAGTAATTTAAAAAGTACATTGATTGATCACCAAATCACGATTACCTTTAACACGTTGCTAGGACTCGTTTGTAAGATGAGAGATATGTTTGAAAGTGTTTATTGTCGATTCCCCGAAGCTAAGGAACGAGACCTTTTACACCAATTGGTGAGGTATATGGTATTTTCGGCTGTATATTGTATGCCAAGTTGAGGTATAGATGTCTCCTTTTATAGGAGACTCTTTCCTTAGAGGAGAGGATAACTTGGTAGCTATCCATTCCTAGGATCATGGCATATCTAGATAAAAACTTATCTGATTCAGTTGCCTTAATTAATTCGCCTCCCTTGATCCATATCCCTTATATGGTGGGATGCGTATCTCGGCTACTTCGGGTTGGATTATGATCCTTTTATAACAGATTTTGATTATTTAGGAAAGGATTATGATCCTTTTCTAATGATTAGTTTCCATAGCAGGGCTTCGTATGTGCATCCCCCCGTGTATTAAGCCCCCAGTTTGAAGTGAGGGACTGCGAAGGTCATTACTTTAAACTAGAAGTGAGACGTTTTTCCAGGTCAAGGGTATATAAGCGGTCAAAAGGGGGATTTTGAAGTATATTTTTAAAATTCAAATTGGAACCTAGGGCTCTCATTTATACCGCTATTACTCTCCTCACCTACCAAAGGTCCTATCACCTCGGCGATTACTCCATCATCGGCGATTCCTCTCACACTGTAATTTTTTCCGGTGATTACCGTCTTCAAAGATCATTTCTTCTGACACCGTAGAAAACAGGTAATTCCCCAACTAAAAAAAGCCCTAATTTTTTGTTTTCCTAAAGAAATGGCTAAAGTAGGTATTAATACAATGTCGTCATGTATTACGCAATCCAAGCTAGCAGAGTTCGCCAATCAGTTCTTTCCTGGTCGGACCGATTTGATACGGCTTCCTGCCAGGAATCAGACTTTTACCTCACCCCCGAGGGTTTTGTAGGTATGTACATAAAGTCTTTTACAGTCGGTAGTGTTCCATACCCTTTTTCCCCTTTTTTTTCTTAGACGTATTGAAGTACTATGGCCGACATGTCTCTTTAATGCATCCCCAAGGTCATTAAAAAATAATGGCCTTTGAGATTATATGTCGTGCTCTTGGAGGAGAACCAAGTGTGAACTTATTTAGGCGCTTCGAAACTATATGCGATGATGGAGAATGGGTAACGATTGCAAACAGAGCGAAGGGAGTCGGTTGTTTTGAGAAAGGGGGTGTCGATGTAAGAAATTGGAAGAAAAAGTTTGTGTTTGTCAGTACTAGCTTGTTTCCCGATGATAGTGATCTGTTGTTGAATATAGAGGGTTTGTTGGTGGAAGGTACGGCCATCGATCCCCTTCCTGAGGAGGAGGATGATGGTCCGTTGTATAGGAAGTTGTGTAGAAACCACTTTGTCATGTGGACCTATCCGGAAAGTGTGCTTTTCAAAACTGGGGTGACCACCGCTCTCCCGGCTGGAGAGGATGACATAGATGGTAAGTCAATTTTGTAATTCTTTTTGTTTTTCCTTTGGCGCTATCATCTAATCAAGATACGTGTTTTGTGTTTTCAGACATGTCATTCATGAACTTTGTTAGGAGAGGTGCAGCTCAAGCCTCTGGCGGGTCCCTAATGGCTACTGGACCCCTCCTCAAGCGGCTTTCCCTCATCTCGGTGAGGAGGCTGAAGTTTCAAGCACGCCTCCTGCTGTAGAGGCGCCTATTCCTCCTGTGGTGGAGGAGGTTGCCACCTCTGAGGGAGCTGCAGAGGTGGGGGGTGCCCAGGGTCAAGTTGAAGCAGACATTGTGAGCACTCGTTCCTCAAAGGGCAAGGCAAAGGTGCCTGAGGAGGAGGTTGCTTCTCGCCTTCGGGCGAAGAGAGGGAGTACCCTTCTTCCTAAGGCTCCAGCTAAAAAGAAGAAAACCACTAGGGCCCCTGTTGCTGCCGCTGCTGGACCCTCAGAGAAGGAGCAAGGTTCAATTTTTTTCCATACGTTTCATTGTTATGCTTCAGATTTTTTTTTCCTTGCTGATCCTTGATTCTAATGTGCTTTTTGCCATTATTGCTTATAGAGAGCTCAAGTTCAGAAGATGTATGGTACGAGAAAACCCCCAAAGAGATGGAACAACTTCGGGGTTTAGAAGAGTGCGATTATGTGAGGTTTGTTGAGATTTTTAACAAAGATTTCTTGAAGCATGTGAAAATAGGAACTGCAGCTAGTGTGCGTATGATGGAGGGGGCTATGGAGCTGAAGAGGGTACGCGAGCAGCTTGAGAAAAAGAGCCAGGAATGTGAGAGCCTACATACCGCTGCAAGGGAGTCTAATGTGAAGGTCAAACAGCTGGAGAAGGAGGTAAAACAGGTGGACATTCTTAAGGAGAAAGTCCGAGAGGGGGAGTCCAAGATAAAGTTGCAGGACGAGGAATTGGAGGATGTGACGACAAAACTGGCCCAAAGCTTATCAGAGCTAAGGAGGAAAAAAGCAATGTGGATATGGTGCTGACATTAGTAAACGAGCTGAAAAAGCAAGTGCAGGAACATGATGCGGAGCGTGCAAAGTTAATTACAGAAGTGATTCCGTACGCTTGTCGAGCTCTTGTTGATAGTGATGAGATGGGACAATGGATAGGCCTTCGCTGAATAGGGATGACGAGAGATCAGTGGTTTTGAAAGAATTTAACGACAAGGGTTTGGTTGATCTATCAGAGCGCGTGAACTATTGCCCTGAAGCGGCGGCCAAGATTGAAAAGGCCGTGCAGGATTATAAGAGCACTAAGTTTCCATTTCTAGAGAAACTATCATCCCATCCGAAGGCTTCCTACCGTGATCTTCTCTCAATCAGGCCTGAAGAAGTTCAGCAAGTCCCTCCATCAGCCCAGTCTGCTCAGCCCAATCCTTCTTCCTCGGTGCCTCCTCAAGACCCTCCTGTCGATGGTGTTTCCACTGTGTGATCCATGATTTATTCCATACACAATCTCGAGGCCTCTGGCCTAAAAGATAATTTACTTTTATTATGCTTTTATGTTGTTTGGCCGACGGGCCTATGGAACAATTTGTTTTACATTCTCTGTTATGTGGCCGATGGGCCGAGACAATGTTATGATGTGGTTTATGTTGGCCACTTTGCAAAGTCCTTTTTTGAGGGTAGTTTTCCCAATTGTTGTACTACTTCTGCACAGATGGATTCTAGCATTGCGAAGGTAGTTTGTATCTTCTTCGTATGTATTTCGAGGATAGCCATTTACAGAGGTGATCCCTTCGTGTGTTTTTTCACAAGGGTTGTTCTTGTAAAGGTCATTCCCTTATACGGATTATGGAGATAATTGTTATGAAGCTTATCCCTTCATATGTATCTTTACGAAGGTTGTTCAGTTGTAGGTTGTTGTTTCGTATGTGCGCATACGAAAGTTCTTCCTCCATAAGTTGTTCCTTCGTGTTGTTTTGTTGCGTGCTTCGTCGTGGAATTTTTCTTTTCTATGTTTATCTAGCTTTTAATTCACACATACGAATTTAGTTATATGTTATGTGGGCGTCCCCTTTATCATACATTGTACTAATATTGCACGTCTTAGAGATTATGAGCGCGGGTATAGAAAGCAAAGTGATAGGGAGCGACCCTCCACCGAATATTAGAGTAATTTTGACTAGAATAGAAAGCTTTACTTAAGTAATTCAGGTAGTTTACATTATTAATAAAAAAAAACTATCTGTTTCTTTCTTATAAAATGAAGATAAACTTAGGGATATCCAGGTACTCGAGTTACCTATGGAGCGGCTCCGTCTGTTTTTGCAGTGTCTTGGGAGCCAGACTCCTCAGAAGACTCCCACATTCCTTCTTCTGTCTTATCTTTGTAAATCATGTAGATGGTTTCCTCAGGAGTATCTCTAGCCGCGACCTCATTAGGTTGTTCTTCCTTAACCTTTGCGTTTTGACGGATCCCAATTACCAGATGCGACAGCTTTCCAGTTTTCACGGCTTCTTCTATTGCTCTTTTCAAATGTATGCAATCGTTAGTGTCATGTCCATGGTCATCATGGAACTCGCAATACAGGTTGTAGTCACGTCTTCCTTTGCTATTCAATTTTGGAGGTGGGGTAAAGGTTTTTGCTGCTTTCTCCGTGGCGAGGATTTGTCTCGGAGTTTTCGTGAGTTCCGTAAGTCCTCCTAGCTCTTTTGACCTTTCCTCACGGTTGAATAGATACTTGACCCGACCTTCCTTTTCGTTTGATACTAGCTGCTTCCTTTTTCCGTTAGAAGAGTCACCATCTTGAACAGGAGTCCTTACGCTATTAGCAGCCGTTTCCTTAGAATCTAGCCAAATGAGTGCCTTATTTTTCAGTTCATTATAAGTCTTTGGAAGATCAACGCTGAGATATTCAATTAAGGCTACGCTGCGAAGCCCATGGATCATACCAGAGACCCTTTGTGATTCGGGAAGTTCGGCTATTTCTTAGGTCTCGTTAGTGTACCTAGATATGAATGTCCTTGTCCCCTCGTTTTCCTTTTGTTTGATATTGTGGACTGAAACGTGGGTCTTCCTGTGTTTTTTTTGTTGGTAGAATTGGACACGAAACTTAGCTTTGAGGTCCGCAAAACTGGTTACGGAGCCTTTGGGTAGGGCGTTATACCATTCTCTTGCGTCTCCTTTCAACACCCAGCTAAAAGCTCGACAAGCCACTGGATCACTCCAGGCTTGCATCTCCGCAGCTCCTTTAAATGCCTGTAGAAAATTGTCTGGGTCATCCTTCCCCTCATAAGTCCCAAGAACATAGGGGCGCTTCATGTTTGGTAGCAAGTGATATTGCTAGATCCATTCAACCAAAGGAGAATCCCCTGGGCCATCTCCCAACGGGAGAGTTCCTTGATTCAGATTACTTCCCAATGGAGGCACGACATAATTGGCTTGAGGTGGTCCCAAGGGATAAGGACCATACGGGTGGAGCCATGGCACGACATAGTGGGATGTTGAGCTGTTCAGGCATTAGATTGTTGGTCACATGAGGTATCCCTGTAGAATGTGGTATTGTGTGTCCTTCAGGTGGAGGAACACGGCTTACAGGTGTTTGGGTGGAGTTTTGGGGAGGTAGCACGTTTGTTTGAGTCGAGTTAGGTCGAACGTTATCTTGAAAAGGAGTAATATGACTCTGAGGTACCTACCCATATCCAGAGGGAAGATATCCCGGAGGTAGTTGGAAGTAACCCGGAGGTGATGAAAAATACCCCGAAGCATATCCCTGTGGTACAGGTGTATATCCCCGAGCAGGTACTGGAATTGGCAAGTATCCTTGAGGGCGGATAGTACCTTGATAGTTTGTTGCGGGTATGGCTTCTTGAGGGACAATTGTGGTTGCAGTGGTGACGACGGGCCTGTAGTTTGGTAACCGGTGTAGTGTTGGGATTGTCTCTAGAGGTGTTCGGGATTTCAGCTGGTCCTGAATGAACTTCTCTCGGTGCCCTTCTTCGAATGTGCGTGTTTTGTATGGGTCGGCCATCTGGGGTCTCAACTTCCCACTCTTCATCGATGTTAGCTTCGAAAGTAAGGGCCCTATTAACGCCACTTACAAATCTCATCTCCCTTACTAGCCTTAACCCTTCCATCAACTGTTCGTAGTTCCGAATGAGGTAGGCCTCATCCACGGGATCTGATCCCTCTGCTGAGGTCGAGGCCCGGTTAGTACCCAGGCGTGACATTCTTGAAATAGGAGTAGGTCGAACAGTCCTATTAAGTTATAGAGAGGCGCGATGATTGTATCAATTTCTGACAGATAAGCTTTCTCGGAAAGCGCCCATTTCGGGAGGTACTGGCATGGTCAGGGTTGTTGATGCCGTCGCTTCTCCAGAAATTGTCACAGGCGGGGGCATAGGATTAACGAGGGTCGATGGTGTCACAGCGGATACGGCGACAGGGGGAGTGTCCTGGCTGGTAGTAGTCATGGCTCGGCGAATCTTTGTCTTGGTAACATTAGTGGGTTTTTGTGAAGTTTTTTCAGCTTTGGTCCCACAGATGACGCAAATTGATTGATTACCAAACCGCGATTACCTTTAACATGTTGCTAGGACTCGTTTGTAAGATGAGAGATATGTTTGATAATGTTTATTGGCGATTCCCCGAAGGTAAGGAACAAGACCTTTTACGCCAATTGGTGAGGTATATGGTATTTTCGGTTGTATATTGTATGCCGAGTTAAGGTATAGATGTCTCCTTTTATAGGAGACTCTTTCCTTAGAGGAGGGGATAACTTGATAGCTATCCCTTCCTAGGATCATGGCATATCTAGATAATAACTTATCTGATTCAGTTGCCTTAATTAATTCGCCTCCCTTGATATGTATCCCTTATATTGTGGGATGCGTATCTCGGCTACTTCGGGTTGGATTATGATCCTTTTATAATAGATTTCGATTATTTAAAAAAGGATTATGATCATTTTCTAATGATTATTTTCCATAGCGGGGCTTCGTATGTGCATCCCTCCGTGTATTCGGAGGGTATATCATCATACATCCACTTGGAATAGCTCACAAGTCAATCAGATTATTACAATGTCACACATAATGTTGAACTAATTAACAAGTAATTAAGATGAACTCTGATTTCCACTCAAATCTTTAATTTTCAAAAGTATAGTCACCACTCTCATGTATAAGTTCTACTTCAACAATTAAGTATTAAGATCTAAGTTGGTTTTACGATTTAATCTTATAAAGCCTCTTCTCGAATAGCTTCCTAATTGCCTAATCCGATCTCTCTTAAATCAAACAACTAGCACACTCATATAGTCATTTATGTTTAATTGTTTTAAATCTCTATCACTAGTTCCTCTCGAATACTAGCAAGCCCGATTAATTATTTCATAAACCAATTATATAAACTTAAACAAATATATATGGACTTTCGACTAAAAGAAAAAATCACATTCAACATATATGAATAACAAAGTAACAAATTCTATGACATGCTTAAATAACCAAGTAGATGTAAAAAATAATAATTAAAAACACACCAACGATATCGAAAGAAAATATATTTGTACTGAAATTAAGAATGACTGAGAGAGCAATTATTAATATCAAATTACGATATTAAATCCTTGCAAAAAGTCGGCTGCCAATTGTGTCTCCAAATAGCTTCCAATATTGTTTTGTGATTTCTAGTAGCACGAATTTGCGGCTGCTGGCTCCCTTGATCGAACCTCAATTAAAAAAACCTTGCCTCCAGCGTCCAGCCCCTCACGTCCACCACAATTGATATTGATATTGAATTATATATATATTTTTCTTTTTGCCCACGTTCCTCTTCTAGCCGACCCACAAAACAAAACAATAACAAAACTTGAGCTGCTTTCCTAATTTGTTTTTCTTTTGTCCTCGGCCCAACCAAACGATCACTAGCCCAGAGTTTTGCCTTCAAGCCCATCTGAATATCTCGACCCCTATGATAGCCATGAGCAAAAATCGGTTTCAGGCCGACCCAAACCGGGTTTGACCAAAACCCGAACCGTTTTCAAACCGGTTATTGGACCAAAAAAATCAACCAACCCAACCCGATTTGGACCGGATCATAACCGGTTTTTGTAAAAATAGTTTTTTTTCCGGTCGTAATTCGATTTTTTGGCACATAATTGCTAATGATTCAACACTTGGACCAAATATACCTCTCAATTGGTAATATGTAGTGAATTGATAAAAAAATATTCGACGTAATTGCTAATAAATGACTTAAAAATGACTAAGAATGACAAAAAATTCACTAAAAATTCAAAAAATCCACTTAAAAATTCAAACTTTTATTATAGATCAAACTTTCAATACATTCAAACACAAATAGTCTTTAGGTAAATACATAGTCTTCAAGCAAACACAAATAGTCTTCAAGCAAATACATAGTCTTCAAGCAAATAAATAGTCTTCAAATGAAATAAATCTTAAACATCTTCAAATAAAATAGTCTTCTAATGAAATAAATTATCTTCAAGCAAATAAAATTAGGTCTTAAACGTCTTCATTTAGCAACATCTTCATTGGTCTTCAACATCTTCATTTAGCATTGATTTATCAAGTTGGATTTCTTCATCGGAAAGTGAGAATGATGCACCCACTTGCACTTCTTCATTGTGTATGTCTTCTTCAAAGTCTAATGATTTTTCAAGTTTAGATGTGTTTTGTACAACAACTATATATCTAAAGCCCTATGAATTCGATGTGTAGTCTAGGCAAACAACAATTATCCCAATACCACTATATATTTATTTAAATCTTTAATTATAAAAAAAATAATATAGAGTCCAGATAATTGTTAACTAGGAAAGTTCGTGTTGTACGTTGCACGACTTCAATTATTGCGATTACGTTTATTATTGATACGGTTTCGTTTACGTGGGTTTAATACACAACCGCTTAATTGAAAAGAATTCTTTCATACGTATGTTTGCTGAAAAGTTTTCCTTATCAAATATATATTTATTTAAGGGCAATACCACATTAGGTTCCATCTGCACATTACGCGGTTTCAATTATTACCATTACATCTGTTATTGATGCGGTTCCTCTATAAATGTTTGCTAAAAACTTTGGCGTATCAAATATATTTTTTAAGAACAATGTCACAACAACGTCCAAAAGTTTGCAATATCAAAGACGTATATTTATTTTTTTGCAAGAAAACCCAAAAATATAAAGTTGTGCAAGAAACCAAGAATAAAAAAACTAAAAAAAATAAATGTTTGTTAAAAACTTTGGCATATCAAATATATATTTATTTAAGGGCAACAACACAACAACGTCCAAAAGTTGGCAATATCGAAAATGTATATTTATTTTTTTCAAGAAACCGAAAATAAAAAACAAACAAGAACCCAAATGTATAAAAGAGAATAGAAGACGATTATTTTTCACTACATGATCATAGTTTTATTAGACAGTTAACACACATCAAAGAAAAATATCATAGATAGTTCTGAAGAGGTCTTAATTGCTACATTTTTTGAAGAACAATAATGAAATTTACAGGCTTGATATCATCTATAACCATTTCTTCATCAATCAGTCTTCCATAAATATCAAACAAATTATCAAGAATTTCTTCTCCAAAGTGATGCGAAATCGTTGATTCTTGGACCGCACGGATGGCCCTAGCCACCGTGGTTCCACGACTTAAACACGGCCCAGATTTTAGTTCCATTTCAATAATTTCAAAGTGGTCGATCTTAAAAGACCCCTCTCTCTTTACTTCCTCCTCCAGTTCACTCCTGGAGGGTGTGTAATAGTGGGTATTGTACTCGTCAACCATCTCCTGCTTCACTTCTCCCTGCACGAACCATGGTACGACACTTATAAAACTAATTGGTGATAGAAGAAGTAGCCTACAAGCTTATATAGAAGCTTAGTGTTTATTTTTTTATTTTTTTCTAATGTGGGATATAGATTTACACGAAACAAAGAATGTGTTTTATAATATATATAAGTACTATACCTTAGAGACTAACACTGCAAACGCGCGTAAAAGAATTTCAAACAAGAACGAGCTATCCCTGTCCACATGACGCGGATCTCTTGTTCCTGACAGACTAAGCACCATCCGGCCTTTTGGTACTAGTTCTTTCGCTCTTGATCGAAGAAACATTGAAAAATCTTCTTGGAACTGGTCCGAATATGCTTTAGATACCTGTACAGAACTCGTTTTGGAGATGTATATGCTTCCTTTGTTAATGGACTTGCCTTGTTTGTCGTAGAGTCCTGAAGGAACCTAAAAGAGTAGATTGTGTGGTAAGATCAGTTCTAATGAGTAGAAAATAATTCAATGTACAATTTGTTGCATCATAATACTACATCACAAAATGGTTTAAAGCAAGCAAAACTTACCCTAGAGAGCCAATGCAAACAATAATAGGAGTAAATGTAGTGCAAACAAATGTCCGGAAACAATCTATCATAAAAAGTTCCTGGATAAGCAGCTACGTATATATTAGAATCAAATTTGTGGCTGCTTTGATGCCTTTCATTCTTCAATTCACTGTGAAAACCTGGCAAGATCTTGAATAACGAATTGAAGTCGTTGGTTGGAAGATCGTTGAGGCACATCCTATACTCGGGTGGTGAAATGTTGCAGAGTTTACTAGAGGTTTCATCAATGCATCCAACCATTTCTCGTATGATTAATAATGTATTTTGGCCAGAAGCACAACCAAGATCGGCTATGCCTAAACTATCCGGTATCGTCGATATGTATGTTTCCTCCAGATACTTGAGAGTTATATGTTTTATCTTGTCCCAAGCATTTTTCTACCAAAATAACAAATTAAAAGTTAAATCGTTCTAGCTCGAGTTTCTTACTCAATTAGTGCTCTCTTAATAACAAGTTAACAAGATCATATAACATTTGACAAAACTTGAACATTTTGTTGGTCTTACATTTTTGAAAATAATTACTATATATGTTTCTAACAAGGCTCAAGAGCTTAAATAGGTGTACGTGTAGGTTATTGTAGCAAATATATTGACTGGTACAAAAGTGAGATAATGTGTTACCTGAATAAAGGAATTTTGGGCATAGCTATTTTCGTCACTTCCACCATTCATGTGAAAAGCTTTCTCCACATCCATTGTTGTGTAATGCTTTTGAAAATTTGGTGTGAGATGTCACCAATATTTATAATAATTAAATTAAATGTATCAGATGCTTTATGACTAACTCCATCTGTTTAATTATGTATTATTTAAGTGTGGAAGTAAAACTCCAAAAAGGCATCTCAAAGTTCACTAAGTATCTGATCCAATATAATGTTCCAAAGTCCAACCAAAATTACAAGTAGATAGAATAAAGAGAGTGTTACAAATATAGATTTCTATATATCATGGTCTTCGATATTGGATGCACATAATTAAGGCGTTAAAAGAAATGACATATACCAACAACGGATGGATTGAAACTTGGAGGACTTGAGACTTTAAGGGCACGTTTAGTTGGGGAAAACACCCCTTGTTTTCCACTTTTGTTTTCTAAGAAAACATGAAAAACAGAAAAAGCGATAAAATCATAGTTTTCCAAAACAAATTTCCAAGAAAACAGAAAACATTGTTTTCTACTTTTTAATGGAAAACTTGAAAACATCTTTTTATTGTTTTCTAAATGTTTTCCACTTTAGAAATGGAAAACTCCTTGTGTTTTCCAAAATTGTCACTAAACGCGTTTTCAAAATTTTCAAGGGTTTTCTAGGGATAGAAAACCCTTCTCATTTTCTTAAAAAATGAAAATGGAAAATTAGAAAATGTTTTCTGTAACTAAACGCGCCCTAAGGTCTTGGGTTCGAAATCGGGTGTGAGCAAAATGCTCCCCGGCCTGTATGTAGAAAGGGATTTTCACGAAAATATCTGGGTTTCCTCTGGATTTGGAGTAGGATATATGAAAAGGCAATACCGATGAGCCCAAATTTGCTATTCAAAGAAGAAGAAAAATGACATATGATTGTACCATGAATTATATTTATCAATATTTTATATACTTTATATGTTTGTAGGTTTAAATATCTTTTACATATATTATTTTCTAATATCCATACACACGCTAACACTTCCAGTCACTTATTTCTATAACACACACTTTTGTGAGTTTGTCACAGGTTTTCTGAAAGCATTCTCTCCTCGAGTAGAAGTATAGTGTGACTATTTATATCTGACTTTCTATATATTTTGCCTTTAATGGAATTGATTATTGTTATTGTTGTTGTATTGTATCATGAATGGTTCAAAAAGTCTATATTTCTGATGGAATAATTGATTGAATATGATCTCTTTGCTTAATTTAGACTTTATTTTTTCAATGATAATATTTGATTGTATAAGATGTTTTTTTTTTCCATGTACTTTGCGTCGGATTACCGGTAGAATAAGACCAAACAAAATTTTGAAGGTGAAAAATGAAAATAAAAGTTAGAAAAATAAAGGTTAGCAAGGTTAAATTGAAATGTATGAGAAAGCATATGAACTAGATTGAACTAGACGCATGCTTGCGCGATGCGGCGGTAATGTGGTAGAGGCGGCGGTGTGGTGGTGGTGGTGGTGTGGGGGGGGGGGGGGTGGCTGCGGCGGTGGCGACGGTGGTGGTGTAGTTATTTTAAGGGTTGACGGATCTATGTTGTAAATTATTTCATTAAGGGTATTATAGGTATATTAGGTAGAG
>JAOEHQ010009758.1:0-16644 GCA_025447715.1 Asclepias incarnata
ACTTACACATGTGTAAGTGACGCGGTGACATTTTCGTAAATAGTGACTCCTTTCATTTACTTACACATGTGTAAACTGGCGTCACTTTCACATGTGTAAGGAGCTTACAAATGTGTAAATTGGCGTCACTTTCACATGTGTAAGCATCTGGAAGTAAATAAAAAGAGTCAATATTTACAAAAATGCCACCGCGTCACTTACACAAACGGGAAAAAAAGAAAAAAAATGTGTCGCTGAGAATGGTTCCCGCGTTCTTTTTTTTTAAGGGTTCTTAACTAACCCTTCCCCTATATATATAATATTAAGTATAACTTGATCTGTTCATATGTGAACGAATTTGTTCACATATATTATTCACATATGAACATATCAAATTATCAAATTATAATTTAAAAATTCTCATGGTTTTTCGAATACAAATGGTTCCCAGATAACTCAATGTTCACAAGTATTGAGTATTTGAAAGATCTAATTTAAGCTACAAGTGGACATAAGAGAAAAAAGAACCAAATAATAAAATCTGTGATCACATAATATTTTTATGCAAATATATGGTATTATGTTAGACTTTGTTTACTATATATAAGTCCAGCTAGACTTTGATGGTTGACTTTTCATCGACTAAAGGAGATTCCCAAAAAGTCGTCAAAAAATAGTATTCAATTTCACAATTGGGCCGAATAATTACCTACCAAAATGATTTCTTTCTTTTTTGCTTTTGGAGTTTTAAAATCTATCATCTACCAATGTAACTAAATTAATTATGAGGCAAACGGTGAACTTGTGAGGCTAGACAAAGTTTTTCGTGCGTGTACTTTAGTCTTTAATGACCACCCCTTATTGATAGTCTTAGTGTAGTATGATATGAGTAGTTTTGACGTCATTATAGGAATGGACTGGATGTCTTTAGTTTATGTCTGGATATTATATAGCGTTAAGATAGTCAGGATTCCCTTACCTAGTGGAGAGGTACTAGAAATTCAAGGCGGGCAGTCTGAGTCGTGTGAGAAACACTTTAAGATTGCTTCGGGTAAGGAGATCAGTTTAAGGAGTGTTCCCGTCGTACGTGACTTCCAAGATGTTTTTCCTGATGATTTGGGGTAGTCCCACATCCAAATTTAGATGTGGAACCCCTCACGTGTAAATATTTAATATTTTTTTCGAAATAAATTAATGATTTTTTTTTTCTTTTAATTGATAAAAAATTTTCCATATGAGAGTTTCATATATATAAGCTTAGATGTGAAAGGATTTAATACTCACCTTCTCCATAATATAATATTATACAATACAATATAATATAATATTTAAAGGCAACAACCCATGTTAGTTTGTTAAAGATGAAAATACGTTCTTTGACCATGAAGACTAAAAACAAACTTACATGTCCATCAATTGACTAATCTGTATGTATGAGTATTGTTTGAACCTAACGGAATTATTTTAGTTTCACAATAAAACTGTAAAGTTGTAATATTTATTTCTGGTTATTTCTGGTTTCACATGACAGATGACACTGCCACAACAAATACACTGTTTGTTTACATTTATTTGTAAATATTTATAAAAAGTGTAAAAAAGTTTATTAACTTATTAAAAATTGAAAATGTGTATAAAATCTCTACATCTGTAATACATGTGTGAAAAAGAAAGAATCAACAAAATCAATACAATATTCACAAGTATTGATTTAAGTCCTCAAAGTATTCGAAAGATCTAATTTATGCTATAAGTGAACATTAGAGGACAAATATAATATTTTTATGGGTTCTTATTATTATTATTTTTTTCCAAATACACCTCTATAATAAATTATGCATAACATATAACTGTTTATTATTTATTGAAGACTGTATTTAAGGGGGAAATGGAAATAAATACCCTCATTTTTATTAATATATAATTATAGATATAGAGTATTATGGCAGGCTTTTTTTTTTGCCCTATAATCCAGCTAGATTTTGATGGCAGACTTTTTGTCATCTAGAGGAGACTCTCAAAAAGTCATCTCGAAAATAACATTCAATTTCACAATTGGGCCTAAATTATTTTTGTTTTTTTTTTAATAACAAAGCAACCTCCAATGCCGTCTTCTACGAATTTTGGGTCTTAATATCGTCATTGACAATATGACGGTGTATGGAAGAGATTAAGATATAGAAAACCTTACCCTTGCCGAAGATAGAGAAGTTGCTTTCCTATAATCCAGCTAGATTTTGATGGCAGACTTTTTGTCATCTAGAGGAGACTCCCAAAAAGTCATCACAAAAATAGCATTCAATTTCACAATTGGGCATAAATTATTATTTTTTTTTTAACAGCAAAAGTTACCTTCAATGTCGTCTTCAATGAGTTTTGGGTCTCAATACCCTCATTGAGGTGTGACGGTATATGGGGGAGGCTGAGATGTAGAAAACCTTACCCCTACCTAAGGTAAAGAGGTTGCTTCTAGGTTCTACCAAAAGTAGAAAAAGACCTTAAGCCTTGCTGGGCATAAGGATCGAATCCTTGACCTCTATCTTCAGAAGAAAAGGCTCCAACCACTTAATCCAACCCAGTTAGTTTATTATTATTTTTTTTTTTTTATGTTTTTAACAGTGAAGGGCCTAAATAAATATCTACCATATAATTTTTTCTTGTTTATATTTAGGGGGAGGGAGTACCTACGGGAAAGCATGCGGCACCGACCGGCATATGGCGGTAACACCGCTGCCGGTGCCCGGGAAGGTGATCGGTGAAGTGATTTCAGGGTCTTACACTGAAGAGGATGAGCGTGCTTTTGGTGGTAACAGCTACTTTTTTGTAGCTGTTTGAGACATTAAAAGAAAAAGAAATTTTAAATTTTTTAAAAACCTTTTAACATTTTAAATACACTACATCTTCACCATTTTCAAAGGACAACTCATTTTTCTTTACAACTTTCTTCCAATTGCTCACCAAATCCCAACCATTTTATCAAAAACAAAAATGTCTTCCAATTCCTCGTCCGTCCGACCACAGGTATCCGTCTTCGACCGACGAATCCACGGGAACCTTGTTGCAATTTTTGCTTAACGCGTATGAATATCTTAAAGGCACGACAAGCTCTAGAACTTTCGTCCCCATACAAGCATAGATCATCGTCAACACATTGGTCTTCAAACTCTACTAAATGATTGGTTCATTGAAGAACCAAAGTATGACGGAGCTTATTTTTGAAAGAAGTTTCGTATGGATAAAAGCATGCTATGAAATGATGGTTTTTATAGGTACAAAACTAGTCGTTGTAAATTTTAAAAACTAGCCGTTGAAAATTTTAAAAATTAAAAACTAGTCGTTGGATCTTTTTTTTATGTATAAAAAACTAGCCATTTATAAAAAAAATTTTGCATAAAAAACTAGCCATTTTTGTATAGTTTATGATTTTATGTATTATAAATAAATGATTAAAAAAAAAGATGATGTGAAAATTGAGAAAGCTTGGTGAAAGATTTTGGTGAAGTTTGGAAAAAAATTGGAGTGAAATGAGTTGAGGATTTTTATCAAATAATGATGATGTAACAATTTAATGAAGTTTGGATAACAATGGAGTACTCCCTCCCCTTTAGAGTTTTAATATCTATCAATCTACCTGCCAAAACAAAACTCTATAATATGTTTTTTAGCTAAGACACTTGCACAACCTTTGATAGCCACATGACCCTTTTAGAATAGATTTGTAATTCATAATCTTTTAAATTTAATATGTTTTTATTCTATTAAGTTTAAATAAGGAACTACTCACATGTTAATAATTTAATCGATTAAAAACAAAATCCAAAAATCATTTATTTTTTTTGCAAAAAATATTAAAAAATTAGCATGTGAGAGGTTCCACGTACATTTAAGCTTAAATGTGTAACAACCTCATATTTACTTTTTCAAAAAAAATTACCATGTGAGGAGATCCACATCGATCTACTAGCTTATCAATTGCGTAATACGTAGATAGTTTTTTTAAATTATTATGACAAAATTGTTTAGGTGACAAAAATGTAAAGATTGTGTAAAAATTATTAAAGTTTTCAAAAATGAAATATATTTTTCGAAAAATATGATATCATAAATAACTAAAATAAAAAATAAATAAATTTTAAAAATGAAAGTGGTGGAACCACATGAACCTTTTTTAAATTTGGTGATATCATGGGACTTGTATTTTATGAGAGATAAATTTGATAATGTAATCAAGTAAAACTTAAACATAGGTTCGGTGGAATTTAAAACACGTACGGAATAAGATATTATATTTGATGGTTCTGGTTCCTATAAAACAAGTATTAAAGTAAAACAAATAAAACAAGTTTTTTCTCTTAACAAAAAATCATTGTGCATCATGAAATTCTTCGTGCATCAGTGTATATATTTGTGATCTATGAATCTTCGTGCATCAATTTTATCATGATCCAATGGTCAAGATCTTATCCTATTTGTTTTACTTTAATACTTGTTTTACAACAACTAGTATAGGGGGAATGGAAGAGGCGGGTTTTAAACCGCCGACCTCTTACATACAAAGCAACACCCAAACCACCCCAACCAACATTACTTTTGTATTCTTAAACGCAAAATTAGTATATATGTTAGAAATGCATATAAAGACAAAAAAAAATACTATTCACTTCGATGGAAATTAATATATATATATATATATATATAATTTTTTGCTTTTCTTTGTTTTTTATTTGGTCCCTCGTTTCTTAATTTGTTTTTTTTTTTAAAAATTTCGTGTATTTATTTTGGGTTCTTTTGGCACAAAATAATTATACGTAGTTGACATTGCAAACTTTGAAGCGTCACTATGGTATTTTCCTTAAATAAATATATATCTGATATGGAAAAATTTTGAAAAAACATATGATGGAGTGATTTTCTGGATTTAATCCAAGTATTTTTTTTTGTGACACAAAATAAATATATGTATTTAACATTGCAAACTTTTTTTTTTAACGGCAAATTATATTAATTAAAATACTCCTAGCAAGATACTAGAAGCAATAAGTACAAATACAAATCTAAAAATATAATATATAACTACACATTCTAGATTCATCACGAGCTGTAAGGACTACAAATTGGTTGAAAAAATTCGTGTCTATTACAATACTTGAGACAGGAGAACAAACCCACCAACAGAGGCCGAACCACCGGTAAGACTACAAAATATATGTATTTAACATTGCAAACTTTTGGACGTCACTATGATATTATTCTGAAATAATTATATATTTGATATGGTAAACATTTGAAAAGACATAGGTGATTTTCTAGATTCAATCCAAATAAACTAACATATCAAAACCATATCAATAATAAACGTGATTGCACTAATTAAAGTCACGTAACGAACGGCTCCTTCTAGTTATATATGACAACTCTAATTCAATTTTCCATTTATCCCCCTACAGTTTAAACAATATAAAAGGTAACAAAAAAACCTTTACCTGTTTACCTTCTTTGGCAAGAATGGTCCCCCAAGTTGAATATATCAAGTAAACAATACCAATAAGTTTGTACAGACTCCACATTTTAACATACTTCTCCAACTTATTGAATATATCAAATATATCAAGTAAACAATACTTATAAGTTTATATTCTACATTTTAACATACTTCTCCAATTTATATAACATATTTATTTATATTAATATTAATTATTATTTTTGAAGTACATATATCTTCCCAAAGAGAAAACAAGTTATCTTGGTTGTTACAATTCTATGAGCGTTGGTTACCCCCCAAAGTGTTCTTGACAGCACCAGCTGTGCCCTCGGCTAAATTGGCTGCACCCGTTGCTGCACCTTGTGCTAACCCAAGCACCCCACTAGCTGCTCCGCCAGCTATGTCAGCTGCTCCATGTGCCATCGACTTCACTGAATCCCCTGTCTACACCGCATATATAATATATGATTTATATTTCATTTTTATTTTCACTTTCAAAGTTACGATAAAGTACTGTTACGTATTCGATCAGTTTGAAAGACCATTATATGTAAATAAACGTGAAAGAAAGATATGGGTATATGTTGTGACTGTAATACCTGTTCCAAGACACCGGCACTTTGGTTCGTTGCGGCATCTCTATGCAACTGTCATGATCAATTAAGGTGATACACCATCAATTAAGTCAAAAAGATTAATTAAATAGATACAAATTAATATACAAATTAGCAACATATTTTCACAAATACACTTCATTTTATTAATTTTAAGCAACCTTTTTGTATAGTACAAGTACATATCCTTTCCTAGCTATACGTCTTTCATCATTAATTGATTTTTTCAAACGTTCATTTAATTTATGCACGTAACACCAATATTGGTAGGAAATAAATTTCATTTTGTCTTCTTTCAGATTACCTAAAAAAAGAGCTTTTTATTCAGATGTACATGACATATAACTTGTGGTATATATATTTGGACGGAGAACAATAATATATATGACACATATATCTTATTTAAAAATATTAGAATATGTTTTTAATTAAGAGAAAATATCATTTGTCCTGTAAATATATCATGGTGATATTCCTAGCTAGCTTATTGAATTGCAAAGATCGATGAGTAGCGGAATTATCATATTCATAACCTGAGATTGACCGGTGGCGGCCTGTGCGTCGAAGGTGGCTTGATTCTGTTGGCTTTCCATGTTTATTATTTTTGTTGTTCGACTGATCTCTCGATCGATAATAAAATTGCAGGGTCCGCTATTATAAGAGGCCGGGTCCTGTATTTATAGATACTTAGAAATAGAATTATATTGCAAATAAAATTGTGAGGACGGGCCAAAATGCATGGTTTATATAAAACTACATATTCATACAACGCTGGCATGCCTTAAGATAAGGCACGTACGTACTATTTATGGAAACAATATGTTTTGGTGTTAAAATTTGGTTGATTAACGACGTTGACTCGGTTTCTACATTAATTGCTCGTGATATTCATGAAATTAAGAGGGGGCACGTATCCGCTACACACCCCAAATAACCAGCAAACGTACGTGTTGCTTTTGTGGCAGTACGTTGAGGTGTATGTGTAAACATAAGTCATAAAACATATGCATCATCTAGTAATTACCACTAAGGTGAGCTTCTCGTATCTAAGAATTCTCACGTTTAAATTTTATTAGATAAATATTTTGAAGTGACAAGTGATAGAGTTGATATATGGTCATAAGATATCTTAGGGGAGGGCGTCACCATAACCCAAACCAAACCAATACCCAATACCATAGTGCCAACTCAATTTTACCCTTCAAACAAAAAATCCACCATTTTTCATAAGGTGTATCATGATACACCAAACCAAACCAACCCCCACCATTTACATTCAATGCATTTACATTTTCCAAAGTTCGACTAAGTATGGTGCCACTTGGTTTGCCAAACCGATGGCCTCCAACCCAAAACGAAACCAAATGAGAAGGGGTCATGTTTTGGTGCGGTTTGAGCCAAACCGAATGGAGCCCGAGCCCCACACCTTCCCCCCTTAGTTTGGTCACTTACCGTTCGCTTCAAAATTCAGCCTGTCCAATATTTATAACTTAAACAAGAAAAACCTTTCTGTTTTCGTTTTTAAAACATTTCCTAGTATTTCCTTTTTCCAAAACTAGAAGTGTGTCCTGCACGGAAATCGAATGTGTTTCAAGTTGTATAGCAAGGACACCTGGCTAAAAGGTTGGGGTGACGGCGGCCGACGGCCATAATAGTTGTATAAGATAGTAAGTTATAGTGATATTATGCTATAAAGTAATATATTAAATTTCTTTTTAGTTAATTTGAATGTTTCACTAATTAATTTTGTATTAAATTTTATTAGAATATTAAATGCATGTACTTAAAAATTCAAATTTTAAGACATTTTACAAATGCTTAACACAACTATATATATAAAAGTCTAAAGATCTTTTTTAAGTTTAAACACATACGTACCCTGTACTCGTAAAATACAAGACAGAATGTTAAGAGAAAACTATTACGGTATCATTTCAAGACGATATGTACATCAACAATTAATCCAATGATAACCGATGACACTTCTTTCTTCGCGTCGTCGAAAACCTGGACATCAACATTTAATCAAATGTTATATTTTGCATTATTTCTATTCAACGAAACACGAGTCACAATATGTAAAACGGAGAGGATCCTTGTTGAGGCTATAAAGAAACTCGAGCCTTTGGCTATGACTTACATAATCTAACTGTTATTTCTGTGGCCGTTTTTCCCATCTATAAATCTATTTCAAGATGTTTACCCAGTGAGATTTGAACCATGCATATATGTGGTCACTATAATACTAAATTGAGATTCTATGAGCTGCAAAAACATATATGTCGTCACTATAATACTAAATACTATACATTCTCATCTTTCCAACGTGACACCACTTCACTTTGCGTTTGAAAGTGCAACATACTGTTCTTGGTTACCTGATATATAAAGAATCGAGAGCAATCAGAGATGACTCTTGACATATTATGATGCTTGAATGTTGAAGACGCAAGCTTTTCAACCATGGCAGGACACACATTAGTACTGCACCCTTACTGTCACAAGACACACCAGAAGAGAAAATTCAACAACGGGCTGTAAAATTCAAGATTAGAAAAAAAAGGTTTACTACTTTAGAATTCTTCTGAAAACAGAAATACTAGATTCACCTTGATTGGATCTTGGATATTAGCGACTTGAGAAGCATAATAACGTTTGATGGGTTCAAGATAGAAACCGAGTTTGAAATAACCTGAAATGTAATTCATAATCTTATAGCTTACCATAATATAATCAACATTTAGTTTCCTATTATCCGAGTCTATATCATATGCAGCTTCTTGTTTTTATTGGAAACATGTTTTTGGCCTGTGAAAATCGACTAGAATCAAACTCACGACATCATAAAGTATAACCGGCTAATGATAGATATTAACACAAGTTACATACTAATGCATCTCCACTATGCTTGACAGGCGTAGTGTACTGCCAAGCTAGACGTATCCCTGAATTGCCTTAGCCAGAATTCTGCAATTCATTAACTTGGAACTAAAATGTAGTTAAATATTGTGTATACCAACTTCAGGTATTAATGTGTATGTGTATGCTGGCCGGGTAAATAATAATACAACCGGATACATAATATTTGAAAGTTTAATGCACATAACAGAAATGTTCCAAGTTATATACATACTATAGATTTTATACTAGTTGCATTTCTAAATACTTGTTCCTTAAATATATTAATCTCAAAACTTAATTACCTTAGAAACATATAAAAATAACCTGTTCTTATTTATACCAGGTTACTGCATGAACCATTTCATATTATTTATCTTAGTTAAAGAGAAATGGATAATAACCATCTCCAAGGTATTAGGTTCAAATTCCGCTAGGTACAATTTTGGTAGTGGCCAGGAAAGGGTTTGGAAACAACCACAAAATAACCAGGTTAGGACGTATACATCTGGGTCAAAAGATGCACACTATTTGGATAACCTGAATAAGAAAAACCTCATTCGTTTAACCAGAAAAGACAAGTTCCTTTCAAGCTAAAATCCTCAATGGCCCATCTAATAATCTCACAAATAAATTTGGCTTAAAAAGTGATCCAATATCAACCAGTTATTGAAGTTAACATTTTGTTTGGGTTCATTAATTTACTATCACCCCTACGTTTTTTTCTTAACCTTTGCTGCATCTATCTTTCTCCTCCATTTATCTGGTAAAAACAGTTCACTTGTCTGTAAGGCTGTTTCGTTGGTTCCAAACATGAATCCACAATCTATCTTATGTTATCATCGTTTATTTACCGGAAAGATTTACTGGTGTCTTTTGTATCGAAATATAGCTAAAACATGACTATACCTAGTACAATCACATTGTTTGAGCATTATTTCAGGCATTGAGTTATTCATGTAACAAAAGAAGTACGAGTAAAAGAGATGCAGGAGTAAACAACAAAAGGCCATTTATAATCTAAAGTCAATATTACATTACATTCTTAATAATATCCCAAAATTCGAATTGTTAAAAAACAATTCCCATCTAAGAACCAATAACCCCGACACCCCGAAAATCTTTATTTTATAAAAAACAAACATACAAAACAACGTTATATTATATATATATGTATACCAACCAATCTCCACCGAAGCCCCTCTACATCTCTACTTATTTTCCCATTTCAAAATCTTGTGTACGTTTCTTGTCATTCTTCGGTTATTGTTTACCCAAATCAAGTCATTCATTTCTCAGATTCCAAGCCTTGAGTTTAGCCACTGACAGACTTCTTCCATCTCTTTAGGAACTGTGTAATGACCAAGCCTGCAAAATGACACTCAACTTCAATTACATTTCCTTTAAGGGTTTTGATCCAACTGAAGTCGTAATTGTAAATTTATTTTCATACCCTTCATAGCTTTTGAATGTAACATATCGGAAACCAGCTGAACTCATCATCTGGGAAGACCTCTCTCCGTATGTGTATGGGACTACTTCATCACCTATAAGGCACCGTTTACAAATATCAGTGTAAATTAGAGGTACTAATTTTGGTCACTTTACTTATAAATGGGATAATTTGGGTCACATTATAGAACTTGTGTCTATTAATGGGTCTAATGGGTAAACTTGAGAAATAAGGAAATGGGTCGAATGGGTCCAAAGTGTATAACATATTTAAAGCCTCCTACATATCATATGTATTCAGAAAATTAGATACTTATTGAGATGATATATCTAATCAAATTTGGCACACTTATCGTGCATAAGAAGTTCATTTTGGACAAATAATGTTTCTGGTCTACCCAGCCCGACCTGAACCAACTCAGCCCATTTCAAAAATGACCTGTTGGAACCCACTCCATGACCCACCCACTTGCCACCTCTAATAAAGTTGGTTGATATCTGGCTAATTATGTAGAAATTAACATCAAGTTTGAAATACTTACTCTGTCCATGACACATCAAAATAGGCAGTGATGCAGCACGTCTTGCAACATCATTTGATCCTCCTAACCTGTTCCTTAAATTCCTGCATACAATAATTCAAGTATTCAACTACATCAACCTTTTATCGTGTTAAGTATCCAACAAAATGACAAAAAAAAAAAAAAAAAATTTGTATGTGCAACTTACCGTGCACCAGGAAGACATCCGCTTAATCCAACTACAGCCTTTAGGTTAATCGGGTAAGGGTTTCCATTTCCATATTTTCCTTGAGCAAAACAAGCTGCAGAGTAAAGTGCACATGCAGCACCCATGCTGAATCCTCCAATACCAAGTTTGACTGTCAATATAATAAGAAAGTTCCCCATTATTATAACTTTAGATGACTAAAAAGATTTAAAGATTTTAGGAAAAACAAACAAAACTATTCGGATATGGTGAAATTACCATCAGATGGCTCTGTTGATAGCAAGTTTGCTATGTGTGCAATTGACGCATCTAAACCTTCGACATCATTTGGACCATCCTCCGAAAGCTCTCCATCATCAAACCCTGTTAAGAACCCGAAGAACATGGATAAATATCATAGCTTTACTTGAATTAAAGAAAGTTTTATGATTTCAACTTTTAATCATGAAACATTACATGCAGCACAAGGGAATCCTCCAAGTACAGTCACCGGGCGAGTAGGAGCAGTTGGGCATATCCATTTAATCTGCAAAAAATGTAACATTTTTCAGCTTCTATGCATACCATTTTATGAAATATTAAGAGCAATAAAAGAAAATAGGCTAAACATATGCTTACATTTGGAAGAGGGAGGTTGTCCAATAGTTGTGACCAGCTGCAGTAATAAAAAGCATCAAGATTTTTGTGTTAGCCATTATAATACTATATGATATAAAAAGATAAATAACACGAACATCCTAAACTTGGAACTTTAACAGCTTCAAGAAATAAATGTATAAACTTAATTATGACAAGGCCCAAGATTAACATATCATGAATTTACCTTGAACCATTATCGCCAAGGCCATGCAACCAAACAATGGTTGCTTGATGCCGTGCTCTTGGTCTCACAACATAAGTCCTTCCAAATTCAACGGTTCGTCTAGCTGTTCTACTACCTAGAATTCATTCGAAACTTTTGTCAAACACTCGGTCTGTCTACAAATATCACGTAAACATAAAAATATAAAAAAGAAATCGAGTTTAAGCTTACCAGAACTCATGGAACCACTTGAGTAACTCATCTTAGACATTCTCAAAATACTTAACAATAAAATGCACTAATCAAAGGATTCCCACAGGCTTTGTTACTACTTGTATAACCTGAAAATATGAAGAAACTGGTTTGTTATGGCAGCGTTAATTTATAGCTGAAAAAAGGAATAAAAACAAGTGAATATTCAAACACTAAGTATTTACATAAATGTGAACCAGCTGCCTAAACTCCAAAAAGAAAACACATTAATGGCATCCATGAAAAGAAAAAGCTATAAATCTTTTTCATAATGAGAAAAAAAAGCAAGAATCAAATGCAGAAAAACAAAGAGCACAAAATCAAGACACCCCACTTAAGGAAATAAGATTAAGGGCCAAAAAACATTGTTACATGAAAAGAATCTATGCTTTCTAGTGAATGAATATAAAAAAATTTTAAAGAATATTTATTTGAAAGATGACAAGCAACAATCCATTTTGGTAAAAAAAAAAAAAAACTGAACCTTTTTTTGGGTGTTTTCAAATGTTCAATCATTAGTTTATATGGATACCCATTATCTTAAAAGTGAAGTTTCAAGTGTCTAAATTATAATGATTAGCATATGTGACTTACAGATATCTAATCTTTAAGTTTTCAAGATTTATATCAACAACACTACCAACCTGAAATCCAGGGTAAAAAACAAAGAGACATAATTAGAGTTTCTGTTTATTTATATCAACTATACGATACTTAATCCCATCATGAATACGTGGGATATAGTCATGTAGACAGTCTTATATAGTCATGTAGACAGTCTTATTCTTATCGAGACTTTAGAGTTTTTGTTTGTTTATGTTAAATTTATTTTATTTTTATTTACAGAACAGGAGCAGAATTCGAACTTCAAAGGGCATCTTGTGTGTACTTTTTTATATTTTGGGGTTTAAAATTTCAAATTCCTATCGATGTCATTGCCCACTGCCACACATCTTTCTGCAGAGTATTGGGTACATTCCCCGTGCCCATGTTTTGGAACTACTCTAACTATTGTCCTTTTTCTTTGTCATCATTTTTTTTTATCTTGTTAGAAAATAATTACCTTGGAAAAAAAACTATGTGTGATGAGAAGTCAAGGTTTTGGGCTAAAGGATGCAAAGAGTTAAAAGTTAAAACAAAGTAGATTTCACACTTTCTCGTTTTATTGCTAACCCAAAGGCCAAAGTCTTGATTCATAATAGTAACTAATGTTCCTGTTATATGAAAAACTAACCAATGACATTGTTTTGACTTTTGACTTCTTAGAATCTCTTACGGTTTTGACTTTTCATTTAGGGGGAGGGTGTCACCATAACCCAAACCAAACCAATACCCAATACCATAGTGCCAACTCAATTTTACCCCTCAAACCAAAAATCATCATTTTTCACTAGGTGTCATGATACACCAAACCAAACCAACCCCCACTATTCATTTATTTATTTTTATATTTATAATAAACAACTATATAAAAAACACAACATTTCATATTAATTTTAAAAAAAGACAATAATAATATATAATAATAATATTATGTTTATTTTTGTTTCTACTTTCTGGAGGATATGAAAGTATAATAATAATAATGGCTTCAGTGGGGTCGAAGTGTTCAACACACCACCACAACTGTTTCTTTTTTTTTCTTTTAGTCATCTTCAACCTTTGCCTACCCATCATTAACCTGCAACACACCAGCACAATTGTTTCTTCTTTTTTTTTTATTCCAAATACTGGCTTCAATGGGGTCAAAGTGTTCAAACAACTAGTCTACACTTGGTCAAACGCATGCAACGTTCACATTCTTTCATTAGCTTACGGTATAGCTTTCGGTTTCTGAAACCGATGGGATCCAAGCCGTCTGCAAACCGAAAAAGAAGGAGTGGTGTTCCCATTCGGTTTCGAGCAAGCCGTGTAAAAACCGTGTTCCACACCCTCCCCCTAAGGGCACACATAAGGGTGCATTTAATACGCCTTGGAAGTTGAAAAAGGTAATAAAATTCTTTTTAAAAAGTGCATTTTACAATTTTCAAGAAGAATCTTTTTACTTTTTTCAATTCCCGATAAGAATCTTGTTACCTTTTTCAATTTTCGATGCGTATTAAATGCACTTTTATGTGTGCCTTAGGACACATGTTAGAAAAACCCAATAGAATAATTACAATCATAATATCTTAACATAATGATAAAACAAAAACAAAAATGGACAAAGCCTTGGATTCATCCCATACAATTATTATATGTTTTCTGTAGTTATTGATTACTTACAATATGATTTTGTAATTTTATTGTTCAAAACAATGCATATATATCAAGATTAAACTATATTTATGGACAAGGGTGGTACCAGAAAAAAAAATTCAAAGGGGACAAAATAAAAAAATTCTTGAAAAAAAATTCAAGTGGGAAATTTTTTTTAAAAAACTCGTAAAAGAATTTAAAAAATTCATTAAATTTCTTAAAATACATGACAAAATTTTAATTTCGAAGAGGGGCCGCCCCTGTTTATGGGTTGCAATTACGCTTCATGGAAATTAATCAACAATATATGGACAACCATGAGCTTAACTCGGCTAGCTTTAGTTCTAGCTTGGTTAACTATCGATATTTTCGTGTTCATCCCTAGACAATTATCTATAATCCATATCTATATTATATAATCTATAATCTATAATATATTATAAAGTAAATGCCCCTACCTTATTTTCTCAAATGATCTCAAATGATGATTTAAACTATCTATTTTGTCTCTCACCTTTATTCACTAATTCAAACATCTCCATTTGATATACCTATAATACCCTTAATGAAATTAATTTACAACATCTACCTCTTAACTCCTAAAATAACTACACTATCGCCTTTTACATCAATAACCTACACCGCTCGCTTTCGCCACTACCACCAGTCGCCACCACCACCACCTGTCGCCGCACCGCCGCTACCATCATCGTCGCTGCATCACGCGGGCATTCGTCTTGCACTATATAAAACATTTCACCCCTCCTCCATTTCTCAAAAGATGATTTGATCTACCTATAATGCCCCTCACCTTTATTTAATATTTTAAACATTTCCACTTGATATATCTATAATACCCCTATTAATTTACACCATTTATCTTTTAACTCCCAAAATAACCACACTACCATATTTATATCAATTACATTTATATCAAATACCTACACTACTCGTCGCCGCCGCAACCAGTTTCCACCACCACCCTACCGCTGCCACCTTCACCGCCGCATCGTGCGGGCATCCATCTAGTATATTGTTATATATTTCAGACCAAGGTATAAAAAAAACAAAAAAAACACGGGAACCAAGTTTGCTATCTTGGAAATGAGATTAGATTATTGACATTGATAATGACAGCTTCAATGATGACGTTTTATCCATGTCGAATGTCAAACGTAACAAAAAGAACCAAGGTTCCTGTGTTTAGCCAAAATAAGATTTACTGACTCCGTGATGAAGACTAAATAATATCTTTAGCTTTTCAACTCATTTCATAGAAATAAATGTTTTCAGTTTTTCTGTTACATCCCATTTGTAATAAAATTTGAATAAATTGAGTTAATATCTATAATCACTTATTTTAAATTATCAAAGTTGTTAAATTACTTATATATATTTTATATATACGAAAACCCAAATATGCTCCTACAACTTATATCTTGATTAATGTATATCTTATTTAGTCAAACTTTCCATTTATTTAATTAACTCATTTTAGTATATTATAACTTAAATTTTTAAAATTTAAATGAAAATCATAAACATGTCTTACAAAAGACAAATAAACTTTTTTGTAATTTAAATTATACATCAAATAACTTTTTCAATGAATTTTTTTTTTCTTTTCAATAAAAGTAATGTAATAGATTATGTTATTTTTTCAACGATAAAAATTTGTTGGATGCCACCAATAGAAAATATTTACTTACGCCGAATTACGCGAGTCCTATGATAGTTTTTTTATATTTGCATTTTTCAAAAAGGATGATTGCAAAAAGAATGCAAATTGGATTGAAGATGTAATGATTGACAAAACCTGGAGAATGGTGTAGGCGTGTAGCTAAAAATTGATCCAGAAAACTTATGTTATATCACATAAAGACCCATAAATAATGAAGTTAAAGTCGAGATAGATCAACTAAAGACTCAGAAAAAGATTCAAGTGCCACTACATTCAAGAATGAAATAAATAGTTAAAAGTATCTTAACTAGACGACTTTGACAACAAATCACCGTTTTGACCAGGGACGGAGGTGTGTGGAGGGTAGGAGTGGCCATGGCCCATCCCCAAAGAATATAAGAGACTAAATATATGTGATATGTGATGGGTTTTAGGCATTGCAAACTAACTTAAACTTTTAAGGGAGCATGCAACCTAAAACATGATCTATGTTTTCACAATTGAACCTATAACTATG
>JAOEHQ010009769.1:0-16644 GCA_025447715.1 Asclepias incarnata
TAGATGCGAAAGACATTAAGTTTCATTCGCAGCCCATAATTATGAGCTGTGGAATTGTTGAGACAGGGGGAGTAAAAACCCCGGACCGTCTCATGCTCCCTGTGAAGGACACACGGATAGATGAGTTGAAGGACAATAGATACAATTCGTTCAAAACATGGTCAGGTCGACTAGAGAGACAACTTTCAACATTACGTGGATAGTCGCTCCCACGTGACGATCTAGAGATAAACCCTCCCCGGAATCTTGAAGGGGAGAGTTTATCCGTGGACAGATACTTCGACGCTTTAGAAGGACCTGAGTTGGAGACTCTTAGAGTAAGTTCAGATACTTTTATCATTGCATACACAATCTCAAACTCATTTATTTTATTTTGGTTTAGCTATATCAAATTGTTTTCTGTTTAAACAAATAAAATTAAAATGAGTTGAATGGTTCAAAAATCACATGTAACATCTTCAATCACAACCCCTTGATTTACTCTGTCATGAATTGTTTGGTTTAACAGCCGTTGGAAGAAATAATTTTGCCTGAAGATAAAAAGTGGCCATTTCTTCTCCGTTTTCCTATCTCATCATTTGGTATATGTCTCGGCGTTAGTAGTCAAGCGATAATGTGGAAAAATTTGGCCTCAACGGCTTCAACGCATTTCCTTCATATAAGCCTTAGAGTGAACTACACGTTATGGTGCATATCAATCCTTCTTTTCGCTGTTGTTGCCTCAACCTACCTTCTAAAAGTCATCTTTTACTTTGAAGCGGTTCGAAGAGAATACTACCATCCGATCAGGGTTAATTTCTTTTTTGCCCCCTGGATCGCGTTGCTCTTTTTGGCCATTGGGGTTCCGGAAGATATCACCACAAAGCTACCTCATTCATTATGGTATGTGCTAATGACGCCGATATTTTGTCTCGAGCTCAAGATTTATGGACAATGGATGTCAGGAGGGCAGCGCCGGTTGTCAAAGGTGGCCAACCCGTCTAACCATTTATCAGTGGTAGGGAATTTTGTTGGGGCGTTGTTGGGGGCATCAATGGGTTTAAAAGAAGGTCCAATTTTCTTTTTTGCGGTTGGATTGGCTCATTATACAGTGTTGTTTGTGACATTGTATCAAAGGCTTCCAACAAACGAAACTCTCCCAAAAGAACTTCATCCGGTGTTCTTTCTATTTGTTGCGGCTCCTAGTGTTGCTTCGATGGCATGGGCCAAAATCAATGATTCGTTTGATTATGGGTCTCGGATTGCCTACTTTATCGCCTTATTTCTGTATTTTTCATTGGTTAGTTCGATTACTTCAATTCAATATGTGGCTTTTGTATTTATTGGAGTTCAAAGACTTATCTTGGTGTGTTGTTGTTAAATTTGCAGGCTGTTAGGGTAAATTTCTTTAGAGGATTTAAGTTCTCGTTAGCATGGTGGGCTTACACTTTCCCAATGACAGGAGCTGCAATCGCGACAATCAGATACTCTAGTGAGGTCTCGAATATAGTAACAAAAGGGTTATCACTGACCCTGTCAACTGCTGCTACAGTAACAGTGACTGGGTTACTGGTAACAACTATTGTGCATGCTTTTGTGTTAGGAGACCTTTTCCCTAATGATTTAGGGATTGCTATTAGTGACCAGAAACCAAAAACGCAAAGGAAATGGTTTCATCGAAACACATGTGGATCCGCCAAAGATATCCAACATCAACTTAACTCCACAAACGCGGGTGAGAAAATAGTCAAACTTCAGATGATATCATCACCAAGCCGGAGCAAGTGTTAAACCATTCGCGGTGTGAGTTCTGTAACTAATAATGAAGTTTCAATGATCTTACATACTAGAAAGAAATTACTAACAATGTTGCATGGCAACGTTTTCAATTATACGTGTATTGCACTTCTTAAAGTAATAATGCAAAGTTAATCGATGTAATAGTGTACGAAAATATGCTCAATTATTAATCAAGTATCTAAAAGGGCGTTTATACTGTAATAATTTTGCTAAAGCAGCTAAATAATCAACTCGATCAAATACGTACAGTAATAAATTAATGATTAGAATTCCTTTCGGAAGCAATATATAGTTTTTTATAAGAACTTTCCTAACTAGTTGGGTTGAAAAAGAAGTTCCAAAACTAATATTGTACGTTTAGCCAATCTGGCTGTTGGTTTGACCAGTTAAAGTCCCGGATTTGACAATTTCGGATGTTGACTACTCATTTAACGATTCAAAAGTTTATAGGGAACAAGTCTAACACATTAATGAAGATCCGGGTTTGGAAAACCCAGAGACCAGACTGTTAAAATCCCATACAACCACCACCATATCGTACTATCTAATGCATGCCCGTGAAGGCCGCATTTGGCAAATGCTGGTGTTAAAGTCCCAGCGACCATGCACCAGGAGAGCGAGCACACGCCAAGGTCAAGAACCCGGGTTACCAAATTCATGTTTTGAAACAGTCAATTTGAACACCAAATCTGGACCTTCAACCGGGTTGTATGTGCGTGCATGTGCGTGGTAACTTTCATGATGCCAACAACATGGGATATCATTTGAGGAAATTAAAGATCTAGTAAAAAAACACAAATTTATGTAACAGACGTTTTTTGGATGCTAATATATACATGTTTCTTTAATAATTTAATTAGAAATACAAATCTTTATAAAAGAGAGGAAATAATGTTACAGCCACAAATGATTTTATAACAACATTTTTACAAACGTATGTGTTTCAATTCCAAATCAAAATAACTTTTTTCCCCTCTCTTCTTTCATTTCTCTCTTTATGTTTATTGAAACATCTCTCAAGACACACACATATATCTATGTTTGTAAATTAATTAAGGGAGCGTGATATCGATGATCAGTAAAAAATTAAAATTTCGTTTCCTTTAATTTTTCTTTATGTTTGAAACTATTTGTTTTCAAAATTACAATTATAAACCGTAAACAGAATTTGTAGATGGTTTTATTTTGATGACCAAAAATAAAATAAACCACCTACGTACGTACTAATCAAAATCAAATCCAATGCATAACCATTTGTCGTAAGAACGAACTCACATTACAAAGATCGATCCACCAATGAACACTCTTATGGTACGTACGTATTCAAATTTTACATTTTGTCATATATATTTACCATTTGATTTATAATTAGTTTAGTGCCAGGCCAGTTTAGGGTGTAAACGGACGAGACACCTCGCGATGCTGAATGAATGAACATTGCAATTAAAAAAAACTTGGTCTATCAACCGATCGATGTTGAAAGCAAAACGTAGTTTTTCTTGATATACTTTCTTGTACTGGTTATCTATGTCTAGATTAGATTAGATATGATACTCAATGCATTCAACATATATTATACCATTATTATTATTAAGGTATATGGCTTTGTTTAACTAAGTCATTTAAGTTACTACTATAGACCAGCAAACCCACACATATATTTTTATGCTAACATATGGTGACATAACTAGCTAGGAAGAGATTATGCATCAGAATCAAACTTTATTAATTAGTACTTCTTGCATGACTAGTGTTGACAAGTGAATATCTTTAGATCGATACAGGGTCCAAAAATATATTTACCTGCGGGTATGGGTAAGAGTGTCTATATGCCACCTTCCTCGTGCCATGATCGATCCTGGCGGGATCGGGTATAGTTGACATTGTCAATGTCCAAAAATATCATATCGATTTATTGCTTCTTGCATGCATGAGTAGTGTACGGTTGCTCATTAATTCCTCTCTGGCTCTGTATCTTCCATAGACAGCCATTTATTCTTGATTGTTGGCCTTCATTGTTACTTCTTCTAGGTATGACTCATTTAGATCGATCTGTCCATCATACCACTTAATTAAAGTACGTACACATGAAAGGAGATTATTGTTGAATCATAAGAAGTCCCATTTCATTGATTTTACTAAATTATCTATTGATGTTAAGGTGATTTATTATTATTTTTGTTTAATATATATACAGCAAGAAATCAACCGTAAAGATGGAAAACAACAAGGAGTCCCGTGAATTAGTTTCGTCACCGATCAGCTATTCAGATTCCAATCAGGTTATTGGTTTTTATGACGGTGTTACCAAGCAATTAATATAAAATGCTTGGATTTCTCAAGTCTTGTGGTTTTTGTAATTTTGTTTTATTTTGCCAGGATCAGGATTCCAGTGGAACTGAGTTTGGAAGCCCAGTTGATCTATCGTGGGAACAAACAACAGCTACACAATCTGTTTCGATTAGCATGCCACCTTCTCCTTTGGATGCCAAAAGAGTTACATTCAAAGACGAAGCCACATTAGTTGGAAATGATATCCCGGGAAAAGGCGACACAATATCCATTGCCGATGACGACATGAAGTTTCACTCGCAGCCCAGTGTGACGAGCTGCGGAATTGTTGAGACAGGGGGAGTAAAAACCCCAGACCGTCTCATACTCCCGGTGAAGATTCCAAGGATACATGAGTTGAAGGAAAATAGATATAATTCGTTCAAAACATGGTCAGGTGGACTTGAGAGACAAATTTCGACATTACGTGGAAAGTCTCTCCCACGTGTCGAACCAGAGATAAACACTCCCCGTAAGAGTGTATCTGCAGACAGATATTTTAATGCTTTAGAAGGACCAGAGTTAGAGACTCTCAGGGTAAACAAATATAATATAATACGTAAATACAACCTAACCTGCATGCCCTTACTTATTTTGATTGTCCCTAATCCGAGTTTATGACTTTTACTTTCCTTTTATATATCATTTGTGTCATTAATTATTGAGTGATCGCAATTAATTTGATCTATAACCTGTTCTGTTTAATAGGCTTCCGAAGTAATAATGCTCCCTGATGATAAAAAGTGGCCGTTTCTTCTTCGTTTCCCGATCTCATCATTTGGTATATGTCTCGGTGTTGGTAGCCAAACGGTACTGTGGAAAAATTTAGCCTTGTCTGCTTCCACACATTTCCTTCATATAAGCCGTAGAGTGAACTACACATTATGGTGCATATCGATTCTTCTTTTCGCTGTTGTTGCTTCATCCTACCTTTTAAAAGTCATCTTTTACTTTGAAGCTGTTCGAAGAGAATACTACCACCCGATCAGGGTTAATTTCTTTTTTGCCCCGTGGATTGCGTTACTCTTTTTGGCCATTGGGGTTCCAGAAGATATTGCTACAACACTACCACATTCATTATGGTATGTGCTAATGACGCCAATATTTTGCCTTGAGATCAAGATTTATGGGCAATGGATGTCTGGAGGGCAGCGCCGGTTATCAAAGGTGGCCAATCCGTCTAATCATCTATCAGTGGTAGGGAATTTTGTTGGGGCGTTGTTGGGGGCATCGATGGGGTTGAAAGAAGGTCCCATTTTCTTCTTTGCTGTTGGTTTGGCTCATTATTCAGTCTTGTTCGTGACATTATATCAAAGGCTTCCAACAAACGAAACTCTCCCAAAAGAACTTCATCCGGTGTTCTTTCTATTTGTTGCAGCTCCTAGTGTTGCTTCGTTGGCGTGGGCTGAACTCAACGGCTCATTTGATTATGGGTCTCGAATCGCCTACTTCATTGCCCTATTTCTCTATATTACATTGGTTAGTTCCATTAATTCAATTCAGTTTACAGCTTTTGTGTTTTTTGGTGCTCAAAAGACGTAACTTGGTGTGTTATTTACAGGCAGTTCGAGTAAATTTCTTTAGAGGATTCAAGTTCTCGTTAGCATGGTGGGCTTACACTTTCCCAATGACAGGAGCTGCAAATGCGACAATCACATACTCAAGTGAGGTCTCGAATATAGTAACAAAAGTGTTGTCACTAACCCTGTTAACTATTGCTACCGTAACTGTGACAGGGTTACTGATAACAACTATGGTTCATGCTTTTGTGTTGCGAGACCTTTTCCCAAATGATATAGGGATTGCTATTAGTGAGCAGAAACCAAAAAGGCAACAGAAATGGTTTCATCGGAACACATGTGGGTCTGCTAAAGATATCGAACATCAACTCAACTCCACAATAAACTCGGGTGAAGAAATAGTCCAAGTTCCGATGAAATTCCTGGAGCAAGCATAAAACCATTCTCAGAGCCAGTTCCGTAACTGATATTGAAGTCATAATGATCATTGATACAAAGGAGGAACTTCAAATTAGTGAGAAGCTCCAATGAAATTGGATGCATAAATATGTTCTCCACACTACAAGAAAGTAACAATGTTGTATGAGAACGTTTTCAATGCTACGTAGTTTGCACTTGTGAAAGTATAAATGTAAAGTTAATTGATGCATTGGTGTAGCGAAAATGCTTAATTATTGGTCAAATATCTAAAATTATTGTAAACTATTGATTAAAGCAGAATGTGAGTTCAATAACTCCTAAAAAGCAGTTCAAAAAAACTCCTGAATTTTTTTTTAATAAATCCAAAAAGGCATATAATCAAATCAAATAATGAACCACCACGAGGTAGCTTGGTGGTCAGGAGTCATGATTTTTCACAATAGGTCTCATATTTGAACCTTTCTAGGTAAGCATCTTGTAGGGTGGCTAAGGAAATGGTCGGAAGAGGTCACGGTGATACCCCGTGTTAGACCACATACATCCGAGTCAAGAAACTCCCCATACCCAAGTAACGTGAATGGGGGAAATCTCATTTGTTTACTGTTTAATCAATAATAAATAGTTTACGTTAATTAGGAAAAAAAACATTAATACATTTTGCATATATATATATATATTATTGCAATCTCCATGAAAATAGGAAGAAGAATAGGGTCTTTTATACTACAATTACAATTGACCCTTTTTCATAACAAGAAACCCAAAAGAAGAAAGGTAACTTCTTCTTTGGGTGGGCATTGTTTTCCCAGAAATTGCAATCGCTGAACGCCCCCTCCTGAAACCAAATTTTGGTATCAGCCTGGGGGAATTTGGTGGTGGTTTTGGGGGGAAATCGGTACACATGAACAAACAAACAGAACATCATCAAGACAGTCCCGCCACATTTAAAGATCCACCAACTTCCCCACACGTACGTTTACTTGTCACCTAAGGTACCTGCCTTAATTATATGTAATCATTTTCAAGAATCAACTAAATGCATCCATCCATCCATCATAAAGAAACATGTTCCATTGATTTTTTCTAATTCAGTTATCCTTTTTGACAAATGATTTGAGGATCTCTTAAATTAACTGTACAAAATCTTTACATATTCCTTACGCATATATCTGACCGTAAACTGGCAAAATGTGTCACCATATGATATGGCTGCTGCCTTGTTAAACAAAACATACATTAAGTTTTGGAAGTTTAATACATACAGAATAAAGTTTTAATTATACACACAAAATTACAATTAGCGTAATGTTCAACACATTACCAATCATTTTTCCTATTTTCTTAGGTTTGAAGCCTAGAAAATTTGATTGCATGGAGAACAATCAAGACATTGATATTTCAAACCGCCAAAATGGCCCATCTGTTGGCATCAACATCCCACCTTCTCGGCTTCTCCAACTAAAACAAAAAACGTTGCATTCAAGGATGAAGTTGGAGTAGCCACCTACAACAAACCGGCTAACCATGGAACCACGGCCACTACCCATGAGGCCAACGTTCATTCTCCACCAGAGCCCACTGGCCTCCCGGTGACAAACCCAACGTCCGGTAAGCCCAAGGCAAATGGATACAAGTCATTCAAAACATTTGCACGTCGACCCGAAACAACACTTGCATTGTTTTGTGCAAAACTTGGTTCCAATTCAAAAAAGAATCCAAAGAAAAATCCTTCTCAAATACAGAATAGTGTCGAGGATCATGTGCCTGCGAGTAGGTACTTTGATGCTTTACAAGGACCAGAGTTGGACACCCTTAAGGTACAGCCGAAACCACCTTCTTTTTTGCTTTAGTTGAGGCGGTAAAATGGCAGGTTGGATAGATGTTTAATTTAGGTTTGGGTCAAAACAGACTCATGTTGGGTTGGATTGGGCTGGGTTGACCTGAAACCTGAGGCGGACCCAAATTACTAGCCGAGTGGGTTCATAATCAAATTTATTAATGTGTACGGATAAAACTAGAGGCTTCAAGTACAAATATATGTGAGACTTGTGCTAACATTACACTACAATTATGGAAAAAGATTTGTTCTATGGGGAAGCCTCTCTAGTGTATGTAGCTCCGTCCTTGCCAGAAATGCTTGTGGTCCAACTTTTTTACAACGATTTGTGTGCCATTTAGCATCTCAGTTGCAATATAATTCTTTTGACTAAGGTTTGCATTTGTATAAATCACCTGTTGCGACGGTCAGTTTGTTAGATCTGTCTGATACGTCCAACCCATTTTAGCTAATTTCTTTATTTTACTGTTCAACTCTCTAGATAAAAACATAACCTATATTGACCATTCTTAAACTAAATGGGTCGAATTTGCTACATCTACTCTCCGGTCAACATAATTTATTTATTCTTTATATAAAAAGTTGTTCTTTATTTCTTGTGTGTAACAGCCTTCAGAGCAAATAATGCTCCCTGAGGATAAAAAATGGCCATTTCTTCTTCGTTATCCGATCTCAACATTTGGTATATGTCTTGGCTTAGGCAGTCAAGCTATGTTGTGAAAAACATGACGTTAAATACTTCAACAGACTTCCTTAACATAAGCCCTGAAATAAACCGTGTCCTATGGTTCTTATCAGTCCTTCTTTATGTTGTTGTAGCCTCGGCTTATCTTCTAAAAGTGATACTATATTTCAAAGCAGTTCAAAGAGAATATTATCACCCGATTCGGGTCAACTTCTTTTTTGCCCCATGGGTTGCATTGCTCTTTTTGGCTATTGGGATCCCTCCATCTATCACAACTGAGCTACCTAAGTTCTTATGGTACGTATTAATGGCACCCATATTACTTCTAGAGCTCAAGATTTATGGCCAATGGATGTCAGGAGGAAAGAGGCGGCTGTCAAAGGTTGCTAATCCATCTAACCATTTATCAGTGGTTGGGAACTTTGTTGGAGCTTATTTGGGTGCGACGATGGGGTTAAGAGAAGGCCCGTTATTCTTTTTTGCCGTCGGATTGGCTCATTATACGGTCTTATTTGTGACTTTGTACCAAAGGCTTCCGACGACCCAAACTTTACCAAAGGAGCTTCATCCTGTTTTCTTTCTTTTTGTTGCTGGTCCAAGTGTTGGGTCGATGGCATGGGCAAAACTGGGCGGATCATTTGATTTTGGCTCAAGGATTATCTATTTCATTGCCCTGTTTCTATATTTCTCATTGGTTAGTTTAAGATTCTTGAGCTACTTAACTAATTTCCTAGTAGAAGTGAAATCAGTGAGTCGGCTTAGTTGGGTAACATTGACAATTGTGTAAACGGTCTGGTCAGGTTGACCAGAAACATTTTTTGTCCAAAAGTTTTAAGTTTTTTATTTTTAATTTAAGCACCAGATATGGTTACCAAAATTACACAGTTTGTGTTGTTAAAATGGTTTAGGATGTTTGACCCGTTAGAGATATAATCAATATAATAGGTTGAAAAATGAAAATGCCACCTCTAATTCTTGGTATATTAGTGGACTTTATCTTAATTCCAGTCTTATCTAATTATAAATTATCTGCATTTTCTTATTGCTTTAAAGGTGGCCCGAGTAAATTTCTTTCGAGGATTTAAGTTTTCATTGACGTGGTGGGCTTACACTTTCCCGATGACTGGAGCTGCAATCGCTACAATTAAATACGCAGATGAGGTGTCAACTGTAGCAACTAGAATACTACTCATTAGCCTATCAGGATTTGCCTCAGTTATAGTGATGTACCTGTTCGTATCAACTATTCTACATGCTGTTGTGTATCAAGATCTCTTCCCCAATGATATTAGCATTGCAATTAGTTGTACAAAAGAAAAAACAGAATGCAAATGGCCTATTGCAGAAAGCTCAGAAAATGATACAAACTCCGACACGAAATCCCAAGAGTTGAGTACAAACCCCCAAAAGTAATAGCTTAATTAGGTTAGGTTATTCATTCTTGTTAAGTGAAGCTCGTCTCCCGTCAGACAAAGGAGGAACTTGGTTAGGTAGTTCCATTGATCTTGGATGTAAAATATTGAGGCTTAAAAGTGACAATATTGTTGTCTTGTATTCGTTTTTGTCATTTTACATTCCATATCGAGAATTTATATATATATAAAAAAAAAAAAGTGATTTCGGCAGGATTCTACTCATTGCATCACTTCTCTCCATCTTTATGAGTTTATTCATACTTCTAAGTTTTTTGATATGAAAATGGAGAGCTCAGGTAAGTTTGAAATAAAAAAATAACATTAACAATTAGCTTTTTATTGGCCCAGGTCATCGAGCTGTATCTACAAACTTGCATACAACATTTAGTACATGTCCTCAACCTGACTCGCTGCTTGGATCCAAAAAATCAACAAAGAAAACTCATACTAAACCTAATGAGAGAAGACGAGCGAAGAGAACTTCACAGAAAGATAACAAGCAACTTAAACCATCTTAAATAAAAGAGAAATGATTAAGAGACCCAAATCATAGGCCTAACAATTAACCTACTTCATACTAAACCTAAACCAAGAACAAAAACAACTAATAACTTGTTCTTTTTTTCCCTTTCCTTCTGCGATTTTAGTCACATTGGATCTGACTAACCTACATGATTCATATGAACCAACTTCTTCACACGGATAGCGTAATATTTAGGTCGTCTTGTATAGATACCTTGGTTAGGGAGGTTGTCTATAACTTTTGGTTCTGGAAATGTGAATAATATTTGCATCCTATTTTCAATAATTGAACCTAGTACAGTCTACAAACATACTCCTATACCTTGAATCATTTTTTTGTGTATACAAAGTCTGCTAGGCCATGTGAACTTGTCACTAGAAAAAGAGAAGAAAGTAAGAGAGTTTTATTTGGCCCATACATATAGAGTAAATACGAAACCTTGCAACTCCCTCGGTTGTTTTCTTGCTATATATCCGACTTTGTCATTATTGTCGATTTTAAGTATGTGCCCCCTTGAATGGTACGTTTCTCTCAAAAATGGGGGTTCCATATGTTGCTTATACATTCCATGTGATATGCATGTGGTCCTAGCTATATATCCAACCTTTGCTTATTAGTTGTTTGATTTGGTGGCATACGCTATACGTACCGCATTTGTATGAAATATATATGGAATTAAACTTAGAATACCATGATGCATTTATTATATATATATAGTAGTCTGCAATCTAGGACTTACAGACAACTTCAAATATAATGTAATTCAATTCATATATGATATGAACCTAAAGTTCTGTACGTATGGTTTGGTTCATACCAATCAGAATGGTTGACCAGTACTTAAATTGTTCCAAACAAACTTCAGATTATATGTTGCTAAAAATTATATGAAACCAAACACGTTACAAGTGTCCATTACAGATGAGATGATATATATGTTACTCGATCAAATGATAAAAACGAGTATGTTATCTTTAGGTCTCGGTTATACATTAAGCCCGCATCAAGCAGAAAACTGGACCAAATAATAATACGATGAAATTGTTTTATGCAACATGAAGGCCTAATTAAATTAAATTCATTTCCTTGTATGTATCATATTCATATATGAACCTCACAAAGTAACTACATGGAGAAACTAGGAGCTCTAGTCCATACCAATGGTTTTCTTGCAATGTACAACTGCCTCGTGAATTGAGCTCTCAGAATCACAAGATCTTCGACGATTATCTACCCTACATGCTTCACTTGTTCTAGGACCGGAAATGCTTGAACTACATTCCCAGTTCTCAACTCCTTGTACTCTACTACTATCGGACCTTCCCCGTCTTATTTGACACCAAAGTGGCCTAACCAAGTCCATATACTTTTGTATGATTCTTTTCGGCAGTTTATTGCACTTACGTAATGACAAGGAACGACTTTTACGAAAACGGCTATCCTCTCGAGTGCTAGAAGAGGGAGAAACACAAATGGAGTCATAAGATGAACCGCATGATTTCACGGGAAGAAGGATACCATTTGATATTAGCTTATCGGCATGAACAACCGTCATAGGGGATTGGGATGTTGGGACATCAAAATTGAATTCGTGGTGAACAAGAAATCTTTTGGAGGGCGTAAGGTTAGGGTCCATCTCGATGAATGAAGCACCATCTGCTGCATCAAACGAGACTCTAAAAGAACAATTTGGACTATCAAGAGACAGGTTTTGGTTCACCAACCATGAGTATGAAAAGCTCTCAACGGAGAGAGGTTGCGAAGCTTCCATGGAGGATAAACTCGAAATTTCTAATGATTCAAATCTTAAAGTTTGCTGGATACGTTTACTAGATATCCTAAACTATATATAACAAGAAAGACACAATTATTATGTGGTCCTTGCTACCATAAATAAAATAAATGAATATAAACGACAAATGTTAACCCTACACATGATGCAATGTCGCATGTTATGTTTTTTGTGTTAGAAAAGAGCAGGCATTGGTCCCTTGCCTTAAATATATTTATTCTTGGAAGTCCCATCGGGGTGCTAAAAGAAAAGTACAACGATATTCTCTTCGGTTATTAGCTTGAAAAAATATAAAAATTTTTTTTTACAGGTGTGGATTATGTAACCATAGTTGTTGACTCGTAAATCGACTTGAAAACATGAATTTTTTACTCGGAACATGACTCGACTCGTAAGAGTCGGGACATTTTTGTGTATACCATAATATAGTATAATATAGTATATTTATATATATGTGACATATTTAGAAACAAAATATAAGTTGATTATCTTAATACATTTACCATAATATTACATATTCGATAGTTTTGATTCATAAAATTACAATTTATCTCCAAATTCGCACTAAAAGGATCAAAATTACATATATAATATACCAAATGATGTAACCATAACTATAATATATAATAATAATAATATATGATATAAAATATATAATATATATAGGCATCATAAGTATACATTTTAAAGGCATTTGAACTCTTTCCAAACCAATTTAACCACTTCCCAGTTCCCACATAACTGATCGGTTTTCCCCTTTCCTCATTCCGTCAACATATCTTTACAATATGACTAAGATCCTAGACAGACCAAAACAAATTAAATAGAAAGAAAATATTATGTTCACTGCCTGGACATATAGCATGTGATTGATTATCCATTCTACACCACAATGAGGTGGGTCCACGTGATGAAATCTTAAATTGTGGGAAGAATAGTATTCTAATGAAATTAACAAAAAAGTATTCTCAACCAACCTAAAGAAACAAAAACAGCAGACATTGGTCCCCTTGGGCTGTCTGAAAAGAAATGGGCATGAAGCATGGTAGGAAGACGTAGATAGAGACTCCAAACCAAACGGTCTTTTGAAAACAAAAGTAATTAACTAGATTCATGTTCAGACAAATATCCGCAACTAGATCGATCATCATCCACACAATTGTTCCTTAATGTGCAGAAAATGACTGCCTTCACTCTGTTTGGGTCATCTATCCAGAGACTAACAAATGGAATTCAAATGTGAAGTGGAAATCTTTCCAATGTAAAGACGATAACTGTCTTGAAAGCTTACTTTGTCAACAAATGAATACACGATTTGACAACTTTTGGAGGAAAAAAAAACATACCCATAATCCCTATTTAGACTTTAGAGAACATCCATTTGGTCTCTAATGTTGCAAGAAAAATATACTATCCTATGAGCGGAAGTACATCTAAAGTAGATTCATTATTGAACCAAAAGTAGATTTGTACATAAGGATACAACAAATGGTGAATTGGGATGTCATTAATACATGACGTATACATAAAAGAAAAATCACTTCATAAGATCTATGAATACAAAGGCATTCCAAAGGCTGTGTAAGAGCATAGATGGCATTAAGTTTCTTGACCTTGTGAAAACACTCAAACCCATTACAATCCCAAGAAATACAAGTGGTAGCATTCTTTGCATATTGAAATGTGCCAATGCAAAAACTAAAGAACTCACTAATATTGAACACCATACAGGCATGTACCTGGTCAATGAAGGGAGTAGAAACCCACGAAACACAACCTCCTCCCAAATAGGAGCACAAACCGAGACCACAATGGTGTAAAGAGCCATTGCCATGGGATCACGTGCAACAATCGATTGCTCGACATTTGAGACTGTGACTGGAGCAGTTGGGATCATGGGCATTAAATTTAGGTTGACCTGTGAGAGACGGTTGACCAAAGGGAACGTGAGGCATCCTAGGCCAATTTCAATATGCCATTTGCCTTTAAAGCTGAATTTGAACCAATCAGATGAAAGAGGACGGAATGGTGCGAGGCAGCGATGGAGAATTGCAATACCTGCAAAGCCTTCTGCCACATCCGTTAAAAGGCTGTATAGCGCTTGTCCTCGGTATGTTAGGGTCTCCTTTCTGAAACCTGATATAGGGGCTAAAAATGGTATTATCCAAGAACCTACCAACCAAAATGACGCAATCCAAAGGAGCATCACCTGCATTATCTCTTGTTTATAACTCAATTCTCATGCATGAATATACAAAAGATGACAGTTTAGCACTTATTATGAAGTACTCTAATACATAGACATCAGCTTCAAAGATAGTAACCATTATATAACACCTCTACAAGTTCTAATTTCAACAAAGAGATTAAATCAAAAACCTTAAAAAACTAAAGGATGGCATTCAACAATGTACACTGTTGTGAGATACCCAACCACAAACCATCCCAAAAAAGTCAACTTTGACACAAACGTCTGCCACATGTTAGAACATGATAATGGGTCGTAGAGTTTCTCTAGAAATGAAGGAAATGTATCTATATATTGTATCATTGTAATATCAGAGCAAATGGTATCAGAGCCATTGATTCATTGAATATATCTTATTATCTACACACAACTTAACACAATTATACTTTCACTTTCAAACGGTATCAGAGCCATTGAATATATCTTATCATCTACAGTATGTACCCTTTCTCCGGTAGCCACCCTCCACATTGTGTATCCCTTTTCCAGCAACCACCATTCAATCATTCATCTTAATGAATAATCTAAATTTATTAAAATCTACTTCGTATCATTCCTTGGCTTAATTTGACATATCATGTTGGGAAAAAAAATAGAACAAAACCCAACGATTTGAGATGGCGGGCATCGTCATGGGCCTCCAAGCGTTGCTGCCTGTTTTGCCAATTACCAAGGGAACTTTTCTGTTGACACCACTTCACCGCTAACACTAATGGTATCCTCTCAAAATTCAGATTTTACCTAAGTGATAAACGACCCAAACCGTCCGCCGCCAATGTCCGACGCCACCTTTTTCAGAAGGGAGGTGACATTTACACCAAACTTTTTAATGTATGTACCAAAACTTTAATCTTTTTCCAAAAATACACTTATAGAGATAATTATTTAATTGTTCATATCTAAATTATTTCAATCTCTTTCTAAGACATTCAAAGCTAGGATATGGGCTACATTAGTGTAATACTTGTTTAATGTGATACAAGGTTATCCGTACATTATATGCAAATATTCACAAGCATGTCATATCATATGTATTTGGTTCTTTATAAATAGATATGTTCGAGCATTTAGTTATTAAGACAGGTCCAGTTAAGTTTTCTAATAAAGGAGATCTCGATAAATGTACTATCTTGTGATAATCATTCAAGCATTGAGCATAATCGAGTATGTAATATTCTGCAAATAAATACACGACCATTAGGCCTATGCATTAGGTGTATCTCAGATTCAGCATGGGTTAGTGACTTTCAATATTGAGCAATCGCATTAAAACGATGAAGATGTCACCCAAAAGGATATACTGATGACGGATTTATTTATAGTCTAGAAGTTTTTGACACATCATATTTTACAAACCCATACTTACATTTTAATGCATGCTATTGAATGTAATTAGGGGTGTTATACCAAGCCATATAAGCCACATGCAACTAAGATAAACCACATCTATTTATTGATGAATATGTGTATAGTGGTTCATGTCCACAACCCCAGCCAAGGTCCAAGAGAGGTATCATTGCTTTGTAACCCATTAAACAAGGATTTAAAAACTAACCGAACAAAAGTAAGTACACAATGACAGTAGGTGGGTGACTAAAGAGAAAATTCAACCGAGAATGAATAAACTGATGATTGATAAAAGTAAATAGTTGCACCTGAAGAATGGTTTTAGCTGTCCAGGGAACTGTCCATCGTTCTGCACTAAATACGGCATCTACAGCCTGAAAAAAACATGTAAGAATTCAACAACCCAAGACACAAGGGGTGAAGCAAGTTTTATCCTCACTGCACTCATACAAATAAATTGAGAAATTCCCTCTCCTCAACAAGCTCAGTGAAACTAAAAGCATGATAAACAACTCGATAGCTCATTATGTCATGACAAAACCGATTAGTTATGACTGTTTCACTTTCTAGCAAAATCAAAACATGTTGTTGATGTTCATAAAAGGCATATTTAGCTTCATCGATATCAATTCCAATTGCAAAAAATAACCGACCAACTGTAACAACTACCTATTAAAAGTGATCCAAACTTGAGTTTGCATGAGGAAGCCACGTAGGACAAGTTTGCTTGGGAACCAGTACTATTGA
>JAOEHQ010009780.1:0-16643 GCA_025447715.1 Asclepias incarnata
GGTTAAGGGGGGCTAATGCTTCCCCCTCGAAATTTAAATTTTACCATGTATTTTAAAAAATTTCATCGATTTTTTAAATTTTCTTATGGGTTTTTTAATTTTTGCCTCCTCTTGGATTTTTTTTCCATACATTTTTTAATTTTGTCCTTTTGAGATTTTTTTTCTAATACCTTCTCTGCTAAAACTTAAATATTTTTGAGAAATTATCAACAACCCAATTATAAATTAACAAGGATGTTTAACAATTACTAATAAAACTACCAATGTTTTTTTCTTTTTCATATAGGGGAAAAAAAAACACAAAATAAGAAAGAGACTGGGAATAAATTGAGAATGAAATTCAAGGAAGAATAGAAAGGTGTCAAGATATTAACGGCGGGGTGCATGGTGATTTTGTCATGATGTGTGTAAAGGCTTCCATGTGTATAGTAGTAGTTTAGTTGCTCCCATTCGTTCCTTCCTACATCACTTTCCTATTTATCTGCCTGCCTGCCTTAAAAATCTCTTATTTCTCCATACTTGTTTCTTGGCCAAAGTCTCTTCATTTTTGTTGCACTAGTTTGTTGCTTTGTGCTGATTTCATTCCAGTATCCATCCGTAGGAGGTAAAGGTGCTGTCATTCTTGCTTTGTAGGGCTTCTTTATCTTTATATACTAACATTTATGTGATAAATGATTAAATGGTCTAATTATTGACATTTTTGCTGTACTAGTTTTCAGCAAATTATGTGGATATTTGGACTCAACTAGTAGTGAAGAGATACTAGCTCTTGAGTTTCTTGGGAAGAGAAAAGAAAGAAACGTATTTTTTTTACAAAAAATATATATTTGTTGTTTTAAGGCCTTTTTAGAAAGAATTACATTTGATGGGGTTGGTTTTGAATTTTTTTTTTCCTAATATATGATTAGAAAGGAAATAAAGTATGAGTAATGATATATCAACTTTATTTATCCTCTTAATTACAAATCTTCGTAACAATAAGATGATTACATATTGAGAAATAAAGAGAAAGTAGGTGAGGAAAGAGAATGCGTAGAATCCGCGTAGTATTAGAAGGATTTTTAGGACGACTAGTTAGGACTTAGGAGGATTTATCATTATATACTGTCTTTTTCTTCTTTCATGTTCGTTCTCCTTAACTTTACTTTTATGTTAAGGTTATATGGCTACAGGAACATTATAGTAGAGGTGGCAATTTTTTTATTTTTTTTTTGATTTTCTTACTTGTTAACGAGTTCACACGGGCTAATTTATCTATATCTCATATAGGTCAAGTAACAAAAAAATTAGTCAAAACGAAACATGTCAAATGAAAAAAATCGTTTGGAAGTGTATGTTTAAGGAGCACAAGCTCTTAACTTGCTTTGCTTTATTAAAAAATTCAGATTGTTGTAATAATATGGTTCTTTGAGAATATCTAATGTATTAGTTATTTATATTTATATGATATATACTGAAAAACGATCCAATATATTTACACTCCAACCCATTTGTACTTGGTTTGTGAGGCCGCTCCCAACGGAGTTCGTTCTCGCACGTTCTCACGCGTTATGAAATCCACCGATGGCACCACTTACTCGTTCTGGGCTCGTTCTCACGAGAACGTGAGAATGTGGATGGCACCACTTAAATTTTGGCCACGTTCTGAAAATGAGTTCTGGTGAGAACGTGAAGGTTTGTAAGAGGGTGGGCCCCTTTTGTCACATGCATACTTGTTTGGCTTTAAAAAAAAAAAAGTTTGTTTGGTGATGATGTGGAAATAGGAAGTTGAAAATTTAAGAATTTGGTGGTATGGTTGGTAGGGAGTAAATTCTGGGTAAATTCTGGGAGAGGCCTGACCCACCTGCTCAATATCTTTACACCCCAACCCATTTGTACCTGGTTTGTGACCCACCTGCTCAATCAATCATGCCAAATGTAATTTATAGCTATTTCATTTTTTTCAACAAAGAAAGTCAGTTGAAAATCTCCTTTCATTGCTCTTTCTATATACTTCAAAAACCAGAAAGCCTATTGAATTTGCAGCAAGTTATTTATGAAAATTTATCACGAAAACAATAAGCTAACATTTGTAATATAAAGGTAGAAGCGTTACAATTTTTCCTGAAACTGAAGAAAATAAGTCGCCTTGGTCCTTCTTGATGAACGATCTATCAAGAAAGGTGGTCTTCATAATGCATCTTTGACAATGTGTTCAATATGGTAGCTTTTTTTAATTACAGAGAATTCGCCTGCAAGATTTGAAAGTATGGACTCAGTACGTACAAGCAACCAACAAGCAGAAGAGGATGATAAGATGAGCAAAACCATGAAGAAAGTCCTGATTGCTTTGAACTGCATAATTCTAGCTATAGGAAACTGTGGTGGCCCGTTGGTGCAGCGCCTTTACTTTGTAAAAGGAGGTAAAAGAATTTGGTTATCAAGCGGGTTATTAACAGCCGGTTGGCCATTTATGATTATCCCAGTAATCTTTTCTTTTTTATATCGAAAAAGATATGGAAGACGAGAGACCAAGTTTTTTACTATGACGCCGACTCTCTTTTTTCCTTGTGCCGTAATTGGAATTTTGACTGGTTTGGATGATTATTTGGCTGCATATGGTGTTTCTTGCCTGCCTGTTTCAACATCTGCTCTTATAATTGCCACCCAATTGGCATTTACAGCTGGATTCGCTTTTATTCTAGTCAAACAAAAGTTCTCTGCTTTCACAATCAATTCCATATTTTTGCTATGTATTGGTGCTGTGGTTCTTGCTCTTCATTCCAGCACGGATCGTCCTGATCATGAATCGAGCATGAAGTATTACGTGGGGTTTTTCATGACATTAGGAGCATCAGCTTTGTATGGGTTCATTCTACCATCAATTGAGTTGACTTTCAAGAAAGCTAAGCAGCCCATTACTTATTCTTTAGTCATGGAGATGCAGATCGTCATGTCATTCTTTGCGACTGCCTTTTGTACTATCGGAATGCTGATCAACCATGACCTCAAGGTACATCCCACACATCATTTGAATTAATTATTTGATTATTGTGGCTTGAATTCACATTAAACTGTTTTTAGCCCTTACAGAATAACATATTGTACTTCTTGGAAAATCAGTTTAATATCAGTTTGTAACATAACTCATTACCTATTAAAAAGTATACCAATTGAGCATATAGCTCAAGTAGTACCGCCACCCGCAAAACACATGGGCCTACTGTAGGGACTTTTGGGAGATAAGGAGGTCTTGGGTTCAAGCCCTGCCTCCAGCACGCCCCATTGTCTTAGAGGAGTTTCCTGGAGCTATTCTTTGTGGGGTGGACAATGGCTGGTGCCAAAAAGGCATCCGGGGTTTAGGCAGCTAGGGTCAAGAGTGTCCCCGCCAATCTACACCTTTTGGGAGATATTGAAAAGTAACCTATTTTGGGACACTTATACTCGCATTGTATAAAATGCCTCTCGTCCTTTCACAGTAATGTACTTTAGGTTGCCTTAATCAGCATTGCCAAACACACAATTGATCATCTTATTATAACGACTTCAAACAGCAGAAAACATCTAAATAGCATCTCTTACAGCCCATCCTTTTGCAGCTGACTATTTGATTTTGATTGCTGAAAACATATTATAGTCTCTTTTAAAACGCACATCTAAACACCTCCTCACAATTTTGCTTAGGCAATTCCTCAAGAAGCAGAGAAATTTGAGCTCGGTAAAGTGAAATATTATGTAATTTTGGCTGCCTCTGCATTTCTTTGGCAATGCTTCTTCTTGGGAGCAATTGGAGTTATTTCTTGTGCCTCCTCGTTGTTGTCTGGAATTATAATTGCTACACTGCTGCCTGTGACGGAGTCTTTAGCTGTTTTGTTCTTCCATGAGAGATTTCAAGTGGAAAAGGGACTCTCTCTTGCTTTATCTCTTTGGGGCTCTGTTTCCTACTTCTATGGAGAGTTTCGAGATATCAACAAGGTAAAGCATGACCATGCAGTAGGCTCATTGCCATTTGCCAGGGCCGTAGGCCTGTAGCTGAGTTTGTAGATGCATGCCATTTAGAAATTTGAAAATAAAGGCTCCAACAATAAATACTAGATAGAGAGATTCCACATTTGTGATCATACAACCAGAAAGAGTTACTCAAAAAGTGAGAGCCGTGTAACATTTTTTGATGCAACACTTTGTAGTTAAATTGCATTAAAATATAAATTTCAATGAATATGATCATCAACCTATTAACCTTTTTCTTTCGTATAGTAGAACATAGGTAGGGTTGTAAATCAACTGAGCTTCTCATAAGCTACTAAATCGCTCAAAAAGCTCGACTCGAGTTAGAGTCTAAACGATTTTCAGCATTGTAAACATGTTTTTCATTGATCTTGTATTGGTACATGGCTAAAATCACATAGAACCTGCCCGTTATGTCATGCTGGAATTATTAACAAGAACGTCATCAACACGAATGTTTTGATGGAAACCGAGATAGGGGATTCTAATGAAGCAGACGAATGTTCTGAATTGAGGGTGGTAAAAACAGATGATAATGGTCACTGAGATGGGGATGGGGATGGGGATACAGGCACTGAGTTGATAAAAGGTCACCAAACAAATGATAACAATTCACCAAAGAGAGAAGGGTAGTGATTGAATTCGAGTTTGTTAAGATTCAAGGATGGTTTTCATGAGGTGATCAATTTCTTGTTATGGGAAATTAGTGATGTTTAACTACGTGAAACATCTCAAGAACACTCCAATGTGCATAGTCTTGTAGTCTCTTTTTCAATAATTCAAAATAATGTACAAAAATGCATATATTCTATGTATGTTTTGTTGTCTTCTTGACTGAATCATAAATTATGAATAGAATAGTTATTGTTTTAGGCCATTTTAACTATTCTCAGTTGGTACTAAGCTAATTGCATATATATATATATATTTGCATTGTTCCAATTTATATATTGAACTTTAGTGAGTTTCTGGGCCAGATTGGTTATCATTGCATATGGTATGGCGATTATATAAGAAAGCTGCACAAAAAAGATAGTATGAAATGGAGAATTTGGTAAAGGGAAAGCATTTTGGAGTGTGGTTAAAAGTTCCAATTGTCCCTGGTTAGTCATGTTGATGCGGATATTTTGATGTACTGATCACAATCGCCTTAACATCTAACCCACCATATATTTTTTTAAAGATCATCAACTTGTGCTGGGGTATAACTGTATATTTGAACAATAGTGTCTGCCAATAGAACTTGGTTTCTTCTTGATCAATAAAGGTAGCATCTTGATCAATAAAGATGCTCGTTTAGCGGTAGGACCTTGTCGTCATTTAAGTGCATCTTTTACTTATCAAGTTTTTTATTATCTGTATCTAACTTTCAAACTATATATTGTAAGTATGAAACTTTCAAATTGTTCTATTATACATATCTTTACCTCCTATAACTTGTAAACTGCTAACTGGTCCTCGTTTTAATGACATTGTTAAGATGGTAGCTTACCTAAGTATCAAGTTACCAGAAATACATTTTACGTACCCTGTCCCCGGAACCACATTGGATCTCCATCATGACCTCCTCGTAAGGTTTTTTATGCTGGTGAAATACCTTCACTTAATACCCACATGATTTGGGCATCTCTAAGGATCAAACTCGCGTCTCTCAACTTCATATGTGGGCCCAAGCTGCATTAGTAATAGGTATCACTCTATCTATTGATGGATAAGTTTTTTACATATAGTATAGATGTAACTGGATACATACTATCGGAAAAATTGAAAATCTGATACATGTAAGATGACTCATGCCCATACTACCGGAAAGTAATATCGAATTTCAAATGGGGCCAGGATCCGTACTTTATTTTGGTGATTTTCAGGACCGGTACTGTCGGTGTCGGGACTAGTACGGGACAATACTAGTCCCATGCCCATCCTTAAATATGAGAATTTGAAAGTTGGATCCACACAATAAAAAATTGTGACAGATGCATTTTTATGCACTTAATCCTAGTTAAGTATGTTTTGTGCTTCTTATTAGTTTCAACTTATGAGACTAAATGGGAAAAAAAATTCAATGTAGCAAGTGATGCAAATTTGTTTGTTTTAGACTTAACATAAAGAATTGCTTAACTCGAAAAATTGTAGTTGTGTTATTTTGTCTATTAGGTCACTTACTATCAAATAGTTGCCTTCTGAAGACCATTGATTCAGCGTTCAAAACAAAATTGTTTAAAACAAAACAATGCTGCTAAATTTATATTGACATAGGTTTATATTGTATTTAGTGATTAAGAAAACACTTCTTACTAATAATGGGTTAATCACTTATGATCATTCGGGTAATCTTTGTTTTTATGTAAGAAAGAAAAAATGCAACAATATGCCTTATTGTTAGCATGCTTTTAGTATATCATGTATGGTTCACATACAAATTGCCCTTTAACACCTCTCATGTGCCATTGTAGGAATGAATTATGCATGCTTTGATGGAAAAAAATATAGTGTTTTCAAGTTTTGGGGGGGATTATTGAAGATGTAGCTAGCTGGTTCTGTGCTTACTGGGATTCGATTTATAGCTGATGAGAATATTGGGATTGAATTTGTCCAAAGTTAAGAAACCAGGCATAATAACAATTATCCGAATCAGTTTCAATTCTTGATGTCCTGCTGTTAAAGAATATATCCGAAATGAGAGGGAGGCGCGGATTTGATGTTATTCACGGTTATTCTTTTGCTGAAGATCGTCGTAGAACAGCCACTAATTCATGAGGGCAATTTTCTGCCGTTGGAAACTTGGGCCTTTTAAGCAATACAATCAGAAAAGATTAATCTAGTTTATCAAAAATGTAGCCCTCTATAAATGAACAGCAGTCTAATCTGCATAGTCTCTTTTTCAACTAGAATATGTTGAACAAATTGTCTAGAATGACAGTGGTGTTGCTTTAAGTGTTCTTGGTTAATTCAATTAAAATCGTACATAGAAAAATCTTTTTAGATTCCCCTGTTTTCTTTTCTCACATAGAAAAATCTTGGTTAATTCAACGTAAATATTCCTCTGTTTCATTTCTAACAATATTGGGCATATCCGAACGGATAGGTACTATCTTGTCTAACAACTATACCTGATTCCGCAAACGAGGAGTATGAGGGAAGCGAGATGTTAACACACATAATTCTACCATATAGTAGAAAAACTGTTTCTGAAAAAACTTGAGACAAAGAGTATGAAAATATATACGTGTGTAAGTGTGTGCTTGTGTTTCTAAATGAACAATGTGAAAGTGTGTGTATGATCATTTAGTAATTTACATGTGAAAGAAAAGGTTTTACGTAAATATATAAGTACAAACAAAAAAAAATGAAAATTAAAAAGTCGTTAAAAGTATATCAGATGACCTCTCTATAATTTTTATTATTTATGGATGTACAGTTTTTGAGATAAAACATTTTGAATGAGTTAGATAAAACTTATAATTTATCAAGAACAAAGGCCAGGATTTGTTCTTATATTTTTTTAGGGAGTTCTTAAATAACACTTTAACTAAGAAGTATACTTATATAAACAGAAAACAAACTTCCCAAATGATTTATAGTTATTCTCACTTTCTTTCCTCTTATTTTTATGATCAAGTAGTTGCAATACAAACTTTTCATATCATCCTTCACCCTAAACACGTGACAACAACAACAACAATACCATCACAGGCGAAGCAGGAGGTGAGAATTAGACAGTCATACCTCTACCCGAGGGTAGAGAGACTGCTTCCAGCCACCACTTATTTCTCGACTTTATCTTATGGCACCACCATTTCTTATCTTAGGGAACACCGTCGACAACACAAACATCACTTATTTCTTGACTTTATTTTACTGCACTACCATTTCTTATCTTAGGGAAAACCGTCGACAACACAGTCCACTGTGAACATTGATGGTTTGAAACCATCATCAACCACCAATACCATTGGAGATCAGCCGAAACAATTAGATATCCACCAAAAACCATTGACATTATTAGCCAAAAACAACTAAAAGTCCATAAATTCGTTAACAATCCTCCATAATCAACGAATATATATCAAGAACTGGAAAAACATACAAAGAAACCATTGAAATTTACTTACCTCTTTGCATTACACATAGGTAACCGAAGAATCTAATAAATCAAAGCATTTTGAAGGATGGTTATTAGTTGCCATGTTTCCTTAAAGACAGTTGTTGGTCATTTTGAAGTTGCTTTTTGGTTGGTCGTTTGGTTTACTCATATAATCACCTCACCATATATAAGATTATAGAACTAAACCTTTATAAACATTTATTGATACTTACTTTCTACTCTACTTGATTCTTTCAAAGATTGAAGTTACATGAAACGATACCTTTTGTTTTGGAATATGGAAAAAGCATGAAACAATACATTTTTTCGAATATGGAAATTGGAATTATGCTATAATTACTCATTACCTTTCTACAATATTTCTTTTAAAAGATAATTATAGAGGAACAATTAACTATAGAACAAAAGCAACTATAAAAAGGTTTTGAAAAGCATAACCGATTTGGTTGAATTTTGATGGTTAAAACGGCTCTTATCCAATTCTTATATCAGATTGTGAAGTGTTGGAAACGAATTGATTTATTTATAGTTTGATTCCATAATGTACACCATCAATCAACTCGACAGTACTATTTAAAGTGTTACAATTCACACCCCTTGCCACCGCCTCCCAGTGCGGCACACTGGGTGTCTTCCGGTACGTGGCACTGTAGGGGTTTCCTCTTAGTTCGCATCTGCCTCCCCCCAGTGTGGCACCCTAGGTCTTCTGGTGCATAGCACTGGGCTATTGTTCGTGTTTTCTTCACGTATCGTGTCCCAATCTTCACGTTTGACTTCTCCAAGCTCATATGGACCTTTATTGTGTTGTCTTGAGCCATTTCTCTTCCTTCAATGCTCTGTGAACCCAAAGTTGGTCATCTTTTATCCGTTTTAGCTCCGAATCTGAAATGCACACAACATACATCAAAGTAAGCATATTTTTATAGAAAATTAACTTAGGGTTTAATCACTGGATCAACAACGTACTTTTCTTTTTATACGTGGTTGCACGTTAAACTTTTTTATTGATGTATATGTCCCACAAACTTTTTCCTTCGTTACATGGTTGTAAGTTATACTTTTTTATTGATGTATATGTCCCACAAACTTTTAATATTTGTACACAGTTCATATGTGATTGACCAATAGTTGTAATTGGTTGTACGTATAAACCATGTACAAATATTGGTCAACCACGTATGAACCATGTATAAATATTAGAAGTTTGTGGGGCGTATACATCAATAAAAAATTTAACGTGTAACCATGTACTGAAGGAAAAGGTTTGTGAGGCATATATATCAATAAAAAAAGTTTAATGTGCAACCATGTACAAAAAGAAAAATACGCTGGTAATCCAGTGATTAAACCCATTAACTTATTTAATCATTTTTAGAACCTTTAATGTATATATAATCATTACTTATCACTACTACCAACGGTTATAACGCAGCAGTATATGTGTTGGGCAATCAACTTAAAGGTTGTGGGTTTAAACCCTGTAAGGACTATAATCTATACTACTTTATAAAGCATATGGATAGTGTCTTAAATTTTGAATTTTTTAACATTTCCATATTATTATTATTTTATTTACTTAATCATTTATATATAAATATTTTACAACTAAATAGCAAACACAATTATATACATGTGTTTTGGACAACCCAAAGTCGGAGTAAGCGGTCGACAAAGGTGTTCGTCGTCACCTCTTGTGGAGTGTCGTAACTGAAATTTACAAATATTATAAAAATTAAGAAATCATCTATCGCCGCACATTGTGCGGGTATGATTTCTAGTATGCATTATTATGTGGCGTGTCTAAACATTTGCCCTACAAAAACAAAAAAAAATAATTAAAAATAATCAAACTACTGATAAAAATATTATATAATAAAAGATTAATTATTGCTTTTAAAAAAATAAAAAATAGTATAGTATTTATTAAACATCCTCTTAGAATGTTATTTTACTTATCTTAATTTCTAATAACGAGATTATGGTACATGGTGAAATAAATAATTATGATTAAAAAAAAATCAATGAATTATTTATGTCATATTATCTATACTACTTATTAAAAATTCCATACCTTTTATTGAAGGTTATAAAATTTAGTTATGCAAAATGATCAATATGCCTTTCTTACATATTTATATCATCTATTCTTTAATTCCTAAAATACACACACTGTCCCCTTTACATCAATTACTTACACTACTCGCCGCCGCCAGTCACCACCACCACCACCGGTCGCCACATAACCACCACACCGCCGCCGCAACATTGTATGGGTGCCCCTCTATTGATATTAAAAGAGTTAGTTAAAACAATATATTAAGAATTAACCAAATATATAGGCCGACCAAAACTTATAGGAATGAGATGAGAATAGATACTCAAATTCTAGGAAGAATAGATACTCGAATTCTAGGAAGAATAGAAAGGTCATTATGTCGATCATCAATATGTGTTTGAAGGATTTTTTGCATGTGTAGTTCTTTCTGCTGCTTCCTACATCACTTCTCTATCTATTTATATTCCCCATAATCTCCTGTTCTTAGCATCAAAAATTTTTCCTCATTCAAATCACCCCCAACTTTCTTGGCCTAATTAAACCTCTTAGTTTTTTTGTTTTGTTATAGTTTTGTGTTGCTTCCGAAATGAACATGTGATAGCAGCCTTCTTTGCTTTCTGTTGATTTTATTCTTGCATCAAAAAAGAGGTAATGGTCTATTCTTCCTTTGTATTTTAGATCGAATAACATATGTTGACATCTTCTGCATGTAGGGTTCGTTTTTTGTGTGACGAGTTAATGGTCTAATAATTATGGACTATATATACTGATCAACTAGTTTTTGAACAAGTTTATTTTGAGAAATTTTAGCTAAAGCATATAGCTAGTTAGATTATTTTTTAGTAAATTATGTGAATGGAAACAAGGTCTTGTGTATATATATATATATACTCGAAGACTTGTTATTGAGTTATTTATCTACTATCTCATATTGGTCAAATAAGAAAATTAATTAAAAGAAAATGGTCAAATAGACTAAAATTATTCTAGTGTAATCTTAACGTGAACAAACTCTTGAATTGTTTCTATTCAAAAATCCAGAAAATTGTTGTAATAATTAATATCAGAATTTTTTATTTTTTTTTATCTAATCACAATTAACAATATATTAACGATTTATAAGTCTATAACCCCCTTTCTTTTACATATTATAAAAATTGATTAAAGAAATGGTTGCATGTCACTCACGACCGATCATTTCTTCCACATGTACTCGATGTTTTTATATTTCATATTTATCACTAAGTCACCAACTATAGACGCTATTTATTATGTATGCATACAAAGTTATATGCATGCATATATACACATGTGTTCTAATAGTATAATCTGGTAATTAACTTTTTTTTTTTTTTAATTTATAGAGAATTCGATCATTTGAAAAGATGAACCCAATACCTACAAGCACTCAATTACAAGCAAGAAAGGATGACAACATAAGCAGAACCATGAAGAGGGCCATGCTTGCTTTGAACGCCATAATGTTAGCCATAGGCAACTGTGGTGGCCCGTTGGTTCAACGACTTTACTTTGTAAAAGGAGGTAAAAGAGTTTGGTTATCAAGCTGCTTACTAACAGGCGGTTGGCCGTTCATGATTATCCCGATAATCGTTTCGTTCTTGTACCAAAAACGAAACGGAAGACAACCAACAAAGTTGTTTTCCTTGACTCCATCTCTTTTCATTCATTGTGCCATTCTTGGAGTTTTGACTGGCTTGGATGATTATATGGCTGCATATGGGGTTTCTCGTCTGCCTGTTTCTACATCAGCTCTGATAATGTCCACCCAGTTGGTGTTTAATGCTGGATTCGCGTTTATTTTAGTCAAACAAAAGTTATCTGCTTACACAATCAACTCCATATATTTGCTATTTATTGGTGCTGTGATTCTTGCTCTCCATTCCAGCACGGACCGTCCTGCTCATGAATCGAGCATGAAGTATTATGAGGGGTTTTTCGTGACATTAGGAGCATCGGCTTTGTATGGGTTCGTTCTTCCTTCAGTTGAGTTAACTTTCAAGAAAGCTAGGCAGCCCATTACATATTCTTTGGTAATGGAAATGCAGCTCATTATGTCGTTCTTTGCAACTGCCTTTTGTACTATCGGAATGTTTATCAACCACGATTTCAAGGTATATCCGATCCCTCCCACTTGATATTTCGATATTCAGTTTTTAGTGTTTGAAGAACATGTTCTGCTTCTGGAATAATGAGTTTGCTTTGCAACATAACTATTTACCTAATGGTGACATATATTACCTATTTACCAAATTTATTTTTACCCATGTACGGATGTTTTTATTCCCTTTTATAAAATGAATCTCTTTCTTTCACAATAAAATATATTTATTGTTTCGTTAATCAAATTTGTCAAACACAAACGACTGATTATCTGATTATTACAGCAGAAGCAAATGAATATATCATATAATCACTTTCAGAACGTACATCTGATTTTGGTTACTAAATATATCATATAATCACTTTCAAAACGTACATCCAAACACCTTTTCTTTATCTTTTTAGGCAATTCTTCAAGAAGCAAATGACTTTGAGCTCGGCAAAATGACATATTACGTGGTTCTAGCTATGACTGCACTTCTTTGGCAATTCTTCTTCTTGGGAGCAATTGGAGTCATTTCTTGTGCCTCCTCATTGTTGTCTGGAATTATAATCGCTTCGCTGCTGCCTGTGACGGAATCTTTAGCCGTTTTGTTCTTCCATGACAAGTTCCAAGTAGAAAAAGGAATCTCTCTAGCTTTATCTCTTTGGGCCTTTGTTTCCTACTTCTACGGAGAGCTTCGACATATCAAGAAGGTAAACCATGACAAGGAGCTCGGATCGTTACTACCACACTAGCTAATTCGATGATGTATATGCAATTAGCTCTAGATCATATAATAACAACAAATAAATTAGAGTGAGTTTGTAGATCATGATTGATGATGTCTTGCAAATGAAGTCATGCAAGGCACTTGACCATGTTTAAATCTAATTCTATTGATCAGAAAGTATTGTTGTAACTTTTAAGGACCATAGCTAGGTTAATCACTACTGTTAGTTTAATTAATGAAATATTAATGTTGCAATTTGTAAGAATTTTAGCTTTTGCTAGTTAGAATTCTTGTATGTAACAACGTTTTAATTAGCACAATATATTGTCATTGTAATATCTCATCAAAACCTTTCTTGTAGGATTGTAAGTACAAAATAGACAACTAAGTCAGGATGGCCGAGTGGTCTAAGGCGCCAGACTCAAGTTCTGGTCTTCGAGAGAGGGCGTGGGTTCAAATCCCACTTCTGACATTTTTTCTGCCTTTTATTTTTTTTTCATTAACACTGCCTTGGCTAAGTTGTTCACGTTGAAACTTATAATATAATGGTCCGGCTATTGGTATAAAAACAATTTCAAAACATTAAAAAAAAAGTTAACTTCCAACTCTAAACAAATACGATAACTAGACCGTTGAATTCATCTTAATCGTTACAATTAATTAAATATAAGTAAATTAATGATTTAATCTTTTTAGTACATATAATTAGTAAAGTAGTTGTATGATGCGATGGTCCCTTAAAAAAAAGTGGCAATGACCAATGGTAAGAAGAGAAGACGGGTAGAGGTAGTTATCAATGATGGTGGGAGACAAAAGTGAAAAGTATCGTATAAATATTAGAAGGTGTTTGGTGTTGTGTTAGTTTAATACAATAGAAAACACAAATAATATTCTTTGTAGGGTTTGGCAAGAAAATTCCAAAATCTGATTATTTACATTTTGACATCCCTAAAATGCAGTTATAGAGAAGCAGCTTGCCTCTCAATGGCATATTAACCAAATTATCCTTCAAGTATGCATTTTCCTTTTACCTCTCATTTCATTAAATTAATCAGTGTTAAAACTAACATATTATAATCAACATACTTTTATGGAATTTTCACTTAAAAGTTAAACAAAATATTAAAATATTAAATATTATATATGGATCGTAATGTATTATCACGTAAATATCGATGTTTAGGGTGATGGGTGTCCATGTAGAAATGCCAACTTTTGGCATGCCCACACCTAATGAAAACTTGACACGTCACTACGCCAATCCATGCCAAAAAATGCCAAATAGTTGGGGGTGGAGATATCGCATGTCGCCATTTGTTACCATACCAAAAGGAAAAAAAATTTTAAAAAAAAAGTTATATGCACGCTCCCAACGTCTCTTTCAATCGGCATACTTATGCCGATTTTCCTTACCGTTGCCGCATGTCGTTGTTTGCGATTCATAAGGGGTGGGGATGCCGCATACCGATTTGCGGTACCGATGATTCATGCCGCCCACGCCCTTCAATATTTAGTTGTATTTCATCAATATCAAAGTCTTGAAAATAGATTAGGGTTGTCAATCAGGTTGAGTTCGGGTTGGTGGGTTAAAAATCTCCAACCCTAACCCAACCCATAAAAAGTTTCAGGTCAGAAGTTTCAACCCTAACCCACACCTGTTAACCCAGGCCTGACCCATGTGACCTGATTAATATATGGATTGTCGGGTTGGCGGGTCAAATAGGGTTGTTCTGGGGCAAATGGGTTGGTTTCTAGTATCTAAAAGATCAATATTAGGGTGTGATGAGTGATGATCAAATAGATTATAGTGTGAATCAGATCTGTACCCAAAAAAAGAAGAGGAAAACTAGAAAAAGAAAAAAGGGTAAGGGTTATTGTAGATCTGAGAATAGATAAACATTTTATTTCAAAATAAAAATCCGCATAGAATGTATTTCATGAACTTTATATCGTGGAGTACAAATAACCTTTTTTGCGATTTAAGTGTGGTTCTTGAATTGTTGTTGCGATTTTTGCCTTGTCTCACCAATCACCATTAGATGAGACTCCTTCATTTGCCTCATTATCCGAATTTTCAATATCAACAACTTCCTCCATTTTTCCAATTTATCAAACTAATCACCCGTTTGTGTTTTTTCGGCTTTAATTATAGTTGTTTGTCCATAAATAGTTGTGAATTGATTGTAGGAAAACCATAGGATATAAGATATATTAATTAAACTTGAATGTGCTTGATATAAGACTTGATTCGAGAGGTAAATTTTTATTTTTTTAACGGCCAAGTAAAACAATGTCGGATACTCTGTATGTGGCGCCTTAATGGCTAAAGGTATGCACCAACTGGCCCAACTCAGATGGATGCAACCCCTAGCTCACTTAACTCCACGTTCCGGGGAAAACCCACTCACCCGAAAGCCCACTAGTGGTAAAACCCGGTCGCCCTTGGGATCGAACCGGTGGCTGAAGCCCCGCCGGTCTCCCTTTATCGAACATGATACTGCAGAACAAAACACGTATTGAACCCGGATCATTTGTACCACAAGCTAATGCCTTGACCACTACAACCAAATGCCACTGGCAATTTTTTTTTAACAACATCATTTCATAGCATTAATAATCTCAAAAGTGTTACCCAATTGGAACTAAATTATACTCCGCAAGGCTATAAGGCGGAGCGAATCCGGAAAGATTGGCTCAGTTCGGATTGTTCCATGCTTACAAGTTACAACAAGTAAGTTGTATTCATTTCTTCTGCTCCCAAGAAAGAAACCACGTCTTCACAACCTTGCCTTCACATTATTATCTATCACCTTCGACCCCATTGTGTATATACCACTAATAATTAAACCAGTCATCATCATTCCAATAATGATAATCCCCACGTCATTGAATTGACAGGAACCTGATTACGGTTATTAGTAATTTTACCGGAGTTGAATTTGAAGGTTAAATCATTAATCGACTGTACATACTTTCCAATAATTATGTGCGTTTAGTTACAAAAACCTTTTTTCTAGTTTTCTGGTTTCATTTTTCAAGAAAATGAGAAAGGTTTTTTATCTCTAAAAAACTCCTGAAAATTTTGACAACGCGTTTAGTTTTAAATTTGGAAAACACATAGAGTTTTCCATATCTAAAGTGGAAAATATTTAGAAAACTTTAAAAATGAGTTTTTCAATATGTATAAGTTGAAAAACAAGGTTTTCTGTTTTTCATGAAAATTATTTTGGAAAAATCACATTTGAATACATTTTCTGTTTTTCATGTTTCCTTTGAAATTTTTTTTAGAAAACACTCCTAGTTTTCTATAACTAAACGCACCCAGTTTAAGAAAAGGTGTCACTAATTCTATTCTGACTATACTTTGCAAATCAACATAGGATAAATTGGTTTTAACAAACAACCCGAAGTCATAGTGACCGAGTTCAAGTTAGTCTCACTTTTAAATATACGAATCATTTCAACGATTTCTACAAAATCCAACTACGTGCATTATATATATGGGAAATATTCATTTGAATCCTATATTTTCTTTGGAAATCAAGGGACAAATCTCAGCCACACATTTTTCCCCATTTTTCTCTCTCCTCCATAAATCATTAGTTTCATCTAATTCATTCAAAATCTTTTATCTCAAAAATCGTACATCGATAAATTA
>JAOEHQ010009791.1:0-16635 GCA_025447715.1 Asclepias incarnata
CATACATATGCTCATATGCTCGAGCATATGTATGAAATTATGTTAAAAAAAAGGGTTCCTAAAGGTTCCTAACCTTTTAGGGGTTCCTAAAATAACTTTTCACTATATATATATAAACGCTTCTATCTTATATAGTTACAAATGTTACGAAAAAAAAGTTACAATTATTGTTACCAAGCGTCCCTGTGGTTGAAAAGAATTTGAGTTTTAATCCTTGTCTTTTTTTTTTCTCACCAACCATCCATGTGGTATCATTTTCTATCACCAATAGTGCCTGACACTAGCCACCATAGTTTTGCTCCGCCAAGCCCCTCACGTCGGTTGCATTTGCATATGAGGACATTCTAGTCCTTTCACTAACCACATGGACTATTTGTGATCATAATTTTTTTAATTAATAATACATATAATATATCTATATTTATATTCATTTCTAATTTCACAAATCTCACCCCTAAAAAATTCCCCAAAATTTAATATAGATGTGTGTATGTATGTATGTAGAAAAAAGACAGTAAGTGCAAAGGAACCATCTTTGAAGAAAGTTAAAAAAGAAAGAGATCCAACCAAGCTTAAAAGGCCAACACTTTTTCTTTTTTTTTTTTCCAAATCTTGGGTGTATAATCAAATGGTCATTTGAATAGAGATGGTAATTTGATAGATATAGAAGATGGGAATAGTTGATATATGTATATCAAATATTGGGTTTTTATATTTAATTTTTGAGTGTTGTTATAAAAGTTTTTTTTTGTGATAAGATGAAAAATCTAGAAATAAAGAGCTGATAATGATGATGTTCATAAGTTTAGATCTGTAAAAAGAGAGGACGAGTGTTTTAGAAGTAAAAGCATCAAAATACCCTCATGGGATTTAACAGATCCAAACTAAATGTGGTTAGTATCAAGGATGAATGGTAATTTAAAATGATACCCCAAAGATGATTGGTGGGAAAAAAAAAAGACAAAGGTTAAAACTCAAATTTTGCCAATTAACTATGATTTAAGCAACCCATATGCTGATATGCATGGGCATGGAAGCCCGAAATAGCCGAGCTACAAAATCAAAGTTGTTAAAATCAGGTCGACCGGTGATATGTTGAGATTGGTTTAAAAGGTTTTCTACTATATTATATCATATCGTTTGATTGATAGTGGAGTAATAAATATTTTTTTATAGAAGTTTTGCTTTTAAGATGTAACACTTTTGACCCTCTTTGAATAGGTGAGCAGCCATCATATATATTCAAATATATTGGAATACTAGTCTTAAGCCCCGTCCGATGTACGGTTGTTTTCAAAACATGTAGCTTATAACTTTCGTTTTAATATGTGGTGTTATTATAACAAATTATAAAATATTTTATAGCAAAATTATTTATGACAAAAAATAAAAATTATATAATATTAAGCTGTAAATTTTTTAAGAAGTTATTATTAAATTAAAGATATAATAGATAATAAGATATAAAATATAATAGAGTATAGAATATAATATATTAATGAGAAAATAGGCAAATAGGAAATGTAATTAAAGAGGAGAGAGAGGCGGGAAAAGAAGTGACTCTGATAGCTCCAAAACCTTCTTCAATATCCTGTTTTAGTATATATTAAGATGTTTCCCGTTTAGCTTATTTGGAGAGACAAAATCTTTAACTAAGTGTCTGTTTGGCAAGGAGCTTTTAAGGGGTTTTTAGAGCTTAAAGCCCTGAGTTTTTAAAAACAAGCCCTTTTAAAAAAAAAACCTTGTTTGGATGTGGGATTGTGAAAAGAAGTCACAGCCCCAAAAGGTCTTTAAAATAAAAGTTTGGGTGGGGAGAGTTGAAAAAAAAGCCACAGTCCCTAGCCCCAACACCAAGCTCCTTTTTTTGCCAAACATACCCTAAGATACATATACATGACTTAAGGGGTGTTTGGTGTTGTGTTTTCAAAATGGATTTTGCGTTTTTCAAAACATCAGCATGTTTGTACCTGCTTTTTCAAACCTGTATTTTTTTCTCTGTAAAAACGCAGATAATCACGTTTTTAGCCAAACATTTTTTTTCTGATTATTTGTGATTAACAAACGTAATAATCAAATAATCACTCCAAAACGCAATTCCAAACACTCCCTTAATTAGGATATTTCTGTGATTATTTTCGAATTCTTTCTCTCAGTTAAGATGCTTGTTTAAAGAGATTTTAACCTAAAACCTTCTATAAAAACATCAATAATCTGACACTACCTTGATGGTGGTTTATATTTACATGTGATATTTATTTTTGAACAACCAGCTAGGTATTGAGCTTTGATCCGTTTTTTAGTATACTTAAATCACTCCTAATAGATTGCATCATTAAACTCATCACTTCCCTCATCAGTTAATGACATATCAGTACATCTCTACCAACACACAACTTGTACATCTCTGTTAATGGGGCCTCATCATTTGCTCATCAAAAAGGGTAAAAGAGGGTACCCTGTCCCGGAACCACATTGGATTCCCATCATCCCACCTCGTAAGGGTTATGATGCTGGTAAAATACATTCACTTAATACCCACATGATTTGGACATCCCTAAAAATTGAACCCGCATCTCTCAACTTCACATGTGGGCCTAAATTGCATTGGTAACAATTACCACTCCATCTATTGATGAATTGGTTCATTTCCTCATCACTTCATTTTTTATTATTATAAATTAACTGAACACAATAATATATAAAACATATATTTATAAAAATAAAAACATTAACCATAATAATAAGAAAAAGTTAGGCTTAGATATGTTTGGGAACAAGTTAAGGATAATCCGTCATGGTTGCAATTTATCAAATGTTGCAATGTGCTTGAACTTTACCATTCTTTGATTATGCCCCGTCAAAATACAAATCTATCTCTAAAAACTTGTTTCATTTCGAATTTGGATCTATCATCATGATCAGAAACAACCTATCATCGCTGCTTTTATCATGCCGAAACAAAAACCAAACATATTCCAGCCAGAAATGGATCAACCAACCGATTAGAAGTGGGTCAAGAAAAAACCGATCAATCGGTTGCCCATCGATTGCCGGAATAATGCAAAAAAAAAAAAAAAAGATCAATCGGTTGCCGGAATACCATAGTTCAAGAAAAAACGGATCAACCGGTTAAATATAAGTTTACCGGAATATCGTAAATCAAGAAAAAAAATCAGTCAGTTGTCCATCGATTACCCATCTCAGAAAAGTAAGAAAAAATATGAGAAGAAATGGTTGTAAAAAAAATCCAAACACGGGACTCCCAGCTCATCGCAAACTCGTTGCTTTATTGAAGGGATCAAACTGATGCACCGGTGATGTGGGCGTGCCAATGGCATTGGTTTTGAGGGCAACCAATGAGGCCATTGGATTCCAACTCTCTTCATCTGGATTTCAAATGGATTGATTTATTGATGGATTAAGTTATAAAATGTCAATAATTTTATTTTGGGTCCCTTGAGCCACTGTCATGGGGAAATAATCCCAGTTTTACATACGACTATATCCAATCAATAACAATTTTCTCCCAATAAGCCAAAATCCCTCAATAATTGACATCCATAAATAAATAAGCCAAAAGACTTTGGTAGCAACATTATTAACGTGATGCAAAATATTACATTTCCACTTTGATCTGCGCATTAGAAGAAAGTTAATTTTCGTTTTTTAGAATCAATCCAAAGCGTCAGAGCTTCTAGAGGGGCCTTTATGTCATAATTGGTTGGGCCACTATTACCAATGAATTGTTTTTTTTGAAAATTTACCAATGAATTATTTATCATAGTTAATGTTACCAGAAAGACTAGGCCACGCTTCGATGTGCCATTTAGAGCTTTTGTTCTCGATTGAGATTTGCACACAAGTTAATAGTTATTATAAATCAAAAGCTTATGATTAAATCAAAAGATTTAGAAGGGGGGAAAAAAAACCACTGTAGAAAATATAAGATCTTTGAACAAAGAAAACGCCACCACAAATTTGTTTTCAATAAGTTATGTCGATCAAATTATTACATATCTATTTAATCTGGATTGTGGTAATGACACGACATACTAATACATGAAAACATAATCGCTTGAATTTTCTATCAATAAAATACAACTGTTTATCCATACAATTACGTATTATTAACAAATAACAAAAATATCGATTTATCCGTTTTAATTGATAAACATATATTTAAAAACATTTTTTTTTCTTCTAATATATCCTTTCTTTTTTAGAAAGGCAATATGATATTATTAAAAATCCAAACTAGCAAGGCGCTAGAAGGATCAAGGTACAAAATACAAAGAAAAAGTCTAGAAAAAACAACATAATTACTTTAATCTCTAGACTTGTGCACGGGAACTTTAACTGCGATGACCGTAAAAGGGATGAAAAAACTCACGCCACTTACGGCATGACGGGAGAAAAAACCCCACCCAAAGAGGCCACGCCACCGATTTTCACTCTTGGGTGTTTTTGATACGATCCCAACCAGGTCCCAAAGACCCAACCGAAACAAAAAACAACCTACCAAAAGACCACCCCAAAAAAAAAACGATTACATGAATACAAATTTCTTTATGCATGTTGTACAATTAATTAAAGCCATAACCTACATAATTATTTAATACAAATTTTGTAACATCTTTATAGTTAATAAAACTTTATTAAATTACACTTTTGTAATCTATATAATTAGAAATTTAGAACCACTTTTATAACCTATATAATTATAATCATTAAGCTTTTATAACTTTAATTAATAAATCTATAAAACTATTTATATAAAACATTTATATAAATGTCATGGCCAAAATCTTGGTTGTATAAAACAATTATACTAATTTTCATGACCCATAGACAATTTGTACATTAAAATATCATGGCCCAAAAATATTAATAAAAACTTCATGAGTTATGACTAATTATGACATCAAAAAAGCTAAACAGTATATTCAATTCGGTCAAAGGAGGTCAACTTTCAGCTTGTAACATCTATATATTTAAATTCGGTTAAAAAAGATTAACTTTCAACGTTTACATTTAGCCATACGGTTAGCCAAATTGCAAACTTAACAGCATAATCTTACACTTTATATAACTCACATGACTAGATTTTTCTTTTTGTTTGTAATGCACTTTAGTAGTAGTTTTCACATAAACAACATTTGTATCTAATGGATGCTGAAAATTCAACACAAGACTTTTTGGACCTATCGATACCTCATAATTGGTTGTATGTTATGGCTACTTGAGTCGAATTTGTATGAAAGAACGACAAAGATGACGCACTATTGTTGTTTTTACTATATCGAAGTGTAAGTTACATATCCTACTATGTTGTACAATCACCCAAATTTACTATTGTTATTTCGTGAGATCCTAACTTTTATAATCTAAACTACATATCTACGCCAGAGGGACCGAATAATTACATTAATCTTGAACCAACTAATACGAGTAGTAAAATACGTAAAAAGAGATTTGGTTGTACACATGTTCTCTTTAACCACTGTTTATATTTTTTAATTTTTCCGTCGCATCGTGCGGACATACTTCTAGTTGTTTACGAATCTACAAATATTTTGTAACTTGTTCATTGCACGTCTAAAACTCAAAAATCTATTAATTGACGAGTATCTCCACTAATATATAAAGATGATGACTTTATTCTTAAAATTTAAAATTTTAATATCATGAATTTTATCCTAATATGATTACTTTACATCGAATTTATTTATAAAATTTTAAGATCTAACAAATTTATTATCACGCTCTTACTGATAAATATAAATACATTAGGTAATCATTTCTATATTTAAAAATTCCAATAACAATTTTCATATACTGATATACCCGTATGTTAGACAATCCAAAGCTGGCTATCGACGAAACTGGTCGTCGGCCATCGTCACTCTTTGCGGCATGCCGGCATGTACTAATTGAAGTTTACGAATTTTTGTTTTCAAGTTCGATTTAGATTGATACTTAAGAAAAATTGTGAACTCATCAACCACGATGCATCGCATGAATACATTTATAGTATATACATTACATACCGTTAACCAAGGCCTTTTAATCTCTAGTTACTACGATATTTGATATATTAATAAGCAAGCCGTCTAGAAAGTGGGCGCTAGCTATGAACCAAACCCGTATGTTGATCCACAGCAGAATGAGCGATAAGATACGTGTGACTGGTAGTCAATTATCGTGCAATGGACTATTGGTATGTATCAGTCAATGAAGTCAATTTCTTTGGAAATACGTTTAGCTTGGTCCACCATGTTCAGAAATGAGATCGACTGCCTACCGTTATCTCCATTAAATAATGTTGTCTAAAAGAAAACAAAAACATAGACCATAGTGGCATGGTGGGTGGGTGGGGTGAGCTAAACACTAAAAAGATTGGTGGTGAATGATATTGAGCCAGCTGTTGGACTCACTGCAAAATGGTAGCCAAATCTAATTCATCCTCTTTCCATAATGAGCCAACGGATAAGCCCTTTTAGTTTTTAAGCCTCAACGTTAACTACCACTATTAGTTAAGGATCACAACGATACCGTGTTCAGGTTGACGAGTTATAAGTTACTATGTTGACGGGTTTATATATTTTCGTTCAAACCTAACCATTTAGCTACAACATGTCAAAAACTTAAACTCATGTTACGTAATTTACAACTCATATTAAATCAAAGTTGCATCATAAAAATCACATAATAAAAGCTCTTTTTGCATCAAAATGATGCAAATTATAACGCATACGGCATACATTATAGGTGCCCTAATATTAAGAAATAGTTATACGAGATTATGAATATATGACATGTTTTAGAAGTAGCCTTTTTTTTTAGTTCATAATATTTAGCTTTCTTATTGAGAGTTTTAAACCGGTTGGAAATCTAAATAAGCGGATGGTTTATCGGCCAACATTAGTTATTGTGTGTTTGTTATAAACATGAACAAAAAAACTTTTAAACCCTTCAATTGTTTTGCCTTTGTTTCATGCCTTTGCCTTTTGTAATTAGATATTTGCGTATGATTTTTTTGGCTATTTGATTCATAGAGAAATCATTATTACAACACTAATAAACATGATTCGTGTTTGTTTATTGGTTTTTTCACCTAAACCCATGTTTAATTGTGATTTTAAAAAAATTAATTTATTTGTATTAAACCAAAAATGGATAAACGAATAAGGTTTTTCTGCTTGGATTATTTGGGGATGATAAGTCTTTTTGGCTCAGATATATACGGTCTAATTAAGGTATCCCCGTGATCGTTTCTATTTCCTAGGTCAACCCAAGATGTTTACCTAAGAATGTTTTGAAGCCGATATTTGTGAGTAAACAAGACGTCCTACTAATAAGCCAAGTGACATATTCCAAAAGATAAGTATGGTTGCTTGGAACATATCCAAGGAAACTACTATATGATAGAATTTATATATTATGCATCGTATTGGATACCAACAACGTACACAAGGGACCAAAAGTTGCAGGATCACTTGACTGGTCATTGCACTCGACCTCGTTCTAAGTAAGGCGGTAAAGCAAGTTGAATAAAAACAATATATACTAGAAGTCGGTTAATATTTAATGATATTTTTTTTCCGTATTAGTATTTCTATTTTCTATCAATTTGTAGTTTACAATTATACATTATGTACTCCCATTGACTACCTCTTGGTAAGGTAATTTAAAAGTAACAGTAGAATTCTAGTATGACTGTTCACATTAACACATCGCGTTAGTATATAAGCATGCGGATTTAACACATGATCAATGCTAAGCTAATAGCTTTTTGTGAAGCTTTTCATTGATCAAGGAAAACATAATACAGCATACGAAAATAAGTGTTGTGCTGCAAGGAGGAGCTCCAATAAAACGAGTAATACAAAAATTACATGTTGCTATATTCATCTATGCTAGATATTGGGGTTATTGATCAACGTTAACCTGATCGAGTGTTTAGAGTTTGACGTTGCCACCATATCTAGCGCGCCAAGTTGTTTTGGTTTAATTGATTAACTACGATGTGAGCAGGATTCTACACTTGTTTTGTAAATTTTTATCTTTCTATGAAGGCCAACAAGACTATTTCAAAAGTGTCAACTAGACATCTGCACTACGAAAACATTAAAGAGATCACTAAACTATTCAATTATATTGATTTACTCAAAATCAAAGATAGGTTGTCCAAAAATAGCATGAATACCTCTAAATAAGATAAGTTTAAATGTCAAAGTATACAAACAAAAAACTTCTAAACGAAAGAAAAAGATAGCGACAGCCAACAACGCAAAGTTGACGTATAAGTTCACTCTTGCAGCCAGAAAAATAGTGAATGGTAAACATGCTTGATGGGTTCATTTGAAGCATATGGATGGTCATGCAAAAGTTATACTATGACCACAAAGTCACAAACCTTTCTTGTTGTCTTTCAAAACAGTGCTGAAGTTGGACATATATTAAAAACATGTATTGACCATTTTGCTGCTTCTGACCAGAATTCTTTAGGGGCATGTTTTTTAACTAGCATAGAACGAACCATATTCATGATTGTTCTGTATTTGCATTCAACCACCCCATTCTGTTTCGAGGTGTAAACTGCTGTGAGTTGTCGATAAATTCCATGCTTGTCACAAAATTGAGTTTACTCATTTGGGAATTGAGGTAAACTCCCCACCTCTATCCGTCCCCAAACATTTAATACTACTTTCAGCTTCATTTTCAACCATGACTTTGAAGTTCTTAAACTTAATAAATGCTTCTGATTTTTGGTTCAACATTTAATGTTTAATCATTCTAAGGAGGCCAACGTCTCAATTCAATATGTTTAAAGGTCATAGTATAAAAGTATACATTTCAAAATGAAAAAGAAGATGGCAACAGCTAACAACGTGAAGTGGACGCATAAGGTCAACAAGTAAACGCATTGAATTCTTATAGTAGGAATCATGTCACTGATCCGTAGGATTGACTGGTCCCAAGATCGGTTTTGGCAAGGAACACCCTATTGAAAACAAAATATCTCAACTATTTTGATTCCATAACTTCTGCCACTTTCCCTTGAAATAGGACCTATGAGGCAGTTTTGGCAGCAGAAGGCGTTAAGACAATGTTGTCTCCTAACCTTAATACACTTGCTTTAGTCGTGGTAACTTAGCACTACCCCCTCCTCATTGTTGGGAGAAATAACTCGAATGTTAGAGGTGGCAAAATGAGTGGGTTGGGTGAAACATGTAATTATTTGATGCAGTGAAATGGGTCATGTTAGTTTGATTTGACCCGAGACACTCTTTATCAAAAAACTCATAATTTTTTTTATAGACAATTGTTGTGTGAAATATGGTTACAGATACTATACTTAATAATCAAACTTTTAAACGAAATGCTTCAGAGGTTTGATACATCAAAAATACTTTGGGCAACTTTCGACATGCTTGAACATTTGGCCTATTTCCTTTAAAGTTGGCTTTTTAATTTGACGCGTTAGTGTTTTTTAAATGGAAAAGATAAACCATAAATTAAATATATAAAAAAAAAAGGGAATGAAATTGCAACGTCTATTATATATGATAATGTTGTTCTCCGTGTAAGCATATACATAAAGTATACCATTACCATAAACCTTTCATGTTTTCTTAATTTCAACACCATTTGCTTTTTTTCATTCAACTCTTAATTCAACTAAAGCAGGTTCCATTTTTCTGCCAGCAAATGAGTTGGTTGATGTTATAGCACTGTTCTGTTACGTGCAATCCCTATATGTTTGTCACTTGAACAAGTTTCTCGAATCAGTTACACTTTTTTTATATCTATTTTGTTGTAGCTTAATTAATACTTCATACATTTTATATTTTGCTGCTGTAACGAATAGCACAAATGCTGCTTTGGCAGCAAATAGCGTTCAACAAAGTTCGTTATCCTCGTAAAATTGTGTATATTTTAATTTCCTATTCTGGATTTGATGGCAGGATATATGAGGGTGGCCAAATATCCCAAACTCAGCATGACACACATCTACCATACCTTAAAGTAAGACGAAGCAGCAGGTCTGCCTTTTCAAAGTTTTTGTTGTATTGTCGTGCTTCATATGACACCTCTGATATATTTTCTAACCTTTCATAGTTTCATATTGCAGATATGAACACGTAACAGAAACACATGCGTCTACAAAATATGATCCCGAGGATTTGGTCCTTACTTTCGAAATGACAGCAAAACTGGTTCACAATTGTAAACTCCCATATGGCCATAATTAAGATTTTATCTGCGTCAATGAGACACGGAAATGTTCTCATCCCCAACTTTTCAAATCCTGTGCATAGTAAAATATTATCACTCGACCCTTTATTGCATAATCATAATTGTTGCTGTTATTTCATTTGACCTTGATAATATCAAACACAAAGATGTACCTTGTATCACACTAGCAAAATACCGAACTCGTGCTTGAATCGTTTAAAACAAGCTAAAATGATAGTCCTAATATCTTTCGCCAAAGTATTGTTTCAAGTTGCTTGAATTGCATTACGTACTATAGGTTTTCTAAGCAAACTTATAGGACTAGTTGAGTCTATAAACTTTTGGTGGTTGTTATGTTCTATTTTTGTTTGCCAAATGAACTACAAAATAACATATTCTTTGGTTTTGGATAGTATTTGTTCACCTTATAAAAACCAGAATAGGACCATGAGGACAAAAGTGTCGAGACTTGTCAAGAAAGTACTAAAAAATAGATGAAAGTCTTTGGTTACGGTTATTTTGGCTGTATCAACAATCCATAATTTCATATCTATATGCAGTTGCAAGCGAAAAACACCTGTATTACGATCAATCTGTCAAATCCCATTGATTGTAGTTGAGAGAATATTGTCATGATTATGATGATTGGAAAACAAATTCCATTTGGGAAAAATAAATAAATAAACAGAAAAAAGGTGCAACGGTCATAGCTAAAGCTTGTAACATGGACGGGTTTGGTAACGAGTCAATACGGATTCAGGTTAAAATGGCCATTTTAGTACATCCATGAGTACTTGAAACAGGCCGGTTCTGGTTGGGTGTACCGCAAACATCTTTTTGTCCATTTTTATGGATAATTAACTTAGAAACTATGAGTAAAAAGACAGCAAGGAACTTTTAGGCGTTGAAAAGGTGTATTCACCAGTTTGACGATGAAGTTTAATCTTTGACCTTTTTAATAAGATAAAACACAACCCATTTATAAATAAATTAGTGGACATTGACACCTCTAGTCCTAATAGCTAGCTTACATCACAAGTTTGATTCAAGAATAGGATGGGATAGCTCACGTCTTCAAAAGATCCAATCTCCCCGGGTAATGTGAAAGTTTTATTTTGGTATTTGTTTGTGCTTGATAAATTATTTCGCCCATCCTTTAACCAAAATCCTGACTACGTTACTGTACACCCTTGAATAGGTTTAAGTATATACATATGTATTGCTTCCCGTGAAAGCAAATAGTTCCCAACACAAGATCGATTAGTTTATTCATATAAGAATGCTACTATAACTACGCCTAAAAGGCGCAGTAAGTAGTCAATATTTACCTTAGATAACAATGTGTAGATAAAACTATTTTCAGAAACGTTGTTCTGCTCCAAGGTGGTTCCATCTTGAAGCACTTTATTCTGATGGATAAGAGTCCGCTGTCCCCAAATTATTGTCAAAAGCACACTCAAATAAGCTTCATGCATTATAAAAATCATACCTAGGTTGTGAACAACCTGAACATTTAACAAAACTTTATGATTGAACGGGAAGTTAGTCTACAGAAAAACATAACACGACTACAAACAGATATATTTTCTTGATAAATAAATATGAACACGAAAATAAATCCGTTCATCTGTTTGTTTGCTTGTTTAAACTCAAGCGGACGGACACAACCAAAGCCGTTTATCCTCGTCTGATTCGTTTATGGTCAAATCAAAACTACTCCTATATACGGATTTCACATCATATACAGCATTGCCACACAACAATACAAATTAACAAATTGGATTATATAAGGCTATTTCATAATACTTATTGATTATATAAGGCTACATCAACCAACACTACAAGAAAAATCATTTTTTGCGACTATGTTTTTCGCGAAGATTCCGTTTCGTCGGAAAAAACACCACTAAACGACAAAATAGTTACACTTTTTGAATTTGACGGTCAATCTAAAAGGCTTGCGGCGACTTTTTTTTTTATTGCGACGATTTTTTATTGCAATTACACTAACCAATGAATATTACACTCCCTAAATGTTAAAATTCTTTTATATAAGCAAATAAATATTACTGTATCTAAACTTGCTCGAGATTACAGATCAAAATATTAGGATTTTGTTATGGCAGTAAAACATTGTGCGCCGCTTAAAAATTAACGGCCATGCTTTATTAACGTACGTATTAAACACCGTCTTAAAGGTTATAGTTGGATAATCACAATTGTTTTATACATATAATCAAACATTTTAACTGGACACACGAAAAAATATAATGAGAATGATAATGCATGTATATAATAAGTTAATAACGAACCGCGTCTTCTGGTTTTACTTGAATTTCGAAGCCACTAATCTCCCATATTTTCTACATATACCTTCACCTTTTAATTATACTAGAAGTGTGTCCGTGCAATGCACGATAGCCGAACTTGTTGCAAATATTTTAGCAATGACACACGGCTAAAAGGTTCAAGGTAGCGGCGACCGACATTTGTATAGAGTTGTGGGTATTATGCTACAAAGTTTTTTTTTATGGTTAACATATTTTGTTGTATTTACTTTTTAATTTATAGTAAGATATTAAATTTAATTTTTAAATAATTTTTTTTTTTATGACTAATTGATATTGCTTTAAATTTGATTAGAGAATTAAATGCAAAGGTAAAATTGAAATGTATTTAAAAATTTAAATTTTAAGCCACCTTTCAAATGCTTTATAATGTAGTACTAGATTTTATACCTGTGTATATACACGGGTAAACACAAAATATTACATTTTAAAAACATTATAAAATTTGATATTTCGTTATGAACTTCATATGGATTATATTAGTCCATTTAAAATGACCACATGTTATTACAAACATTATTATATCATTATTTATTTATCTTACTGATTAGACTTATTATATTTTAGTCTCGTATAGACGTATATACATACGGTAGGTTAAAATAACTATACTTATTGTTTTAAAATAGTTTTATACATAATGATATTTTTGATTTATATATTCATCGAAAATATAAGTTAACGTATTAGTTTAAATATTTTATGAAAAAAAAAAGAGTTATTAATAATATGTTGGAAAATTTTCAATTAAATCAATGGTGGAAATTTTTTAATTTTTTCTCGATTTGAAGGCTACAGAGTGTAATTTTTATATTTAAATTAAGTATTTAGTGAGATTTTCTTTTTATGAAAGGCTAAAAAATGTAAATTAATGATAGAAGTCAAAAAAGTATAAATTAGTAAGACATTTTCTATAACTCTTATTGTATTAATGACATAAACAAAGTTCAATTTAAAGAAATAAAAAAATATGATTGGTTAGTAAGTCATTAAAACAATCTTCTTTTAATATATATAAAGATAGATATAAATATTTGAAGTAATACCAGGAAAAAAAAATAATAACAATTTTTTTTCCTTTGTTATTATAAAAGGTTTTTAGACATATAAAAAAAATAAAAATAATAAACGTGATTAATTTGATTAGGTCTAACAATTAATCATACCAAAAAAATTGTTTTCTAGCACCTTGGAACGTGTAAAAACTTTGGTAACTAGACTACTGATATATGAGAACAAATCATTGGAAATCTTAGGGCTTTTCACTTCGTTGAATTGGGCTCACATATGTTTGCAAACCTATTTTACCCCAAAAAAGTTTAAATCGATAAACAAAGTCTTGATCGGTTGATCCTATATGTATTTTGGGCTTCAAACTGATTCTTCTTAGTACTAATCTTAGGACCGTCCAATATAAAGTAATTTTAAATCAATAGATTTTCAGTTTTGGAAACAGTAAACGTACTTTTAAATATAATTTTTATTACAAGTGTGAAACAAAAACAATATATAAATGGATTGGAAATTGAGCTGTATATCACCAGTTTTTGACTGTACACCACCAAACATGTTATATGTGTTAAGCACGTTTGGTGGGGTATAGCCAAAAGTTGGTGGTGTACGGATCATCAGTTCATCACCCAAATGTAATATCCAACGAAACCAAAAAGAAAGACATAAAATACAATAAAAACGAGACTATTTACATAGTATAAAGTTGGTTGAACCGTGGTAACCTTCTAAAAATTTGGAGACGGAGGACGATACATTTTAGACTCTCTACCTCCATTTGATCTTTATATATAGATCCACCTTCATGATCATCATCATCACCATCACCACCAGGGTCGAAAGAAAAGTCGTTTTCTTCCTTTTCATCATCAAGCACTTCATCCCATAAGTAACCCTCTATCTCGTCGTTAGGTTCTTCGTTATCTGGATCGAAGTTTGGATCTGAATTAACGTGTTCTTGGACAAACATTTCTTCATCATCGAAATCGTCATCATTAGCGTCGGACATTGTGTAATGTAAATTATACGTAAAAAATAAATAAATTTTAAATAGAGGTGTAACGCATTTTTGTTATAAAGACCTAGACAAGAGAAGTGGATTTTGATATCTGACGGCTGGCTGTGAATAAAAAAGTTATCCAACAACGAATACATGATGCATGTACGGGTTTGCACCAACAAACGAAAGCAAAAACATATGACCTTGATCTAATCAAACAATCATCGCACTCAAGAATAACACTTAATCATTTAAGAAAGAAAGAATTTTATTTATTTATATATTTTTTTTAAGTTTGTATTCAAAAATCGATTACACAGTCCAGTGGACTATTTTATTTAGATTAAACGCTTATATTCAAGCCCATTATTGTTTATTTAGGCCCTACTCAACAACTCTACTGATGGTCTAATCATCTAAATGAACTCTAAGGCATCTCCCTATCATGTCGCCATCTTTTCTTCATTTTCACTGTCACATCAGTTTTCTCTCTCCAAGACACACCCAAGAACTACCCCCTCCCTATCATACCCTCATCCTCACCTCATCCCCAATTAAAAAATTATAAATTCACACACACATGCACTCTCTCTCCTCATCCCCAAATAAAATAACAATAACCCATACACTCATTAATACACCTTGGACCCACTAACTCATTCAAGCATATCATGAAATTGACGATGTATGACCAAGACGAGCCAAAGACACATTTGTGCCTACCATGATGATGACGCCGAGTATAATGATGAGGCTATGCCATAACATAGGCACCGGCCTAAAGAGTACAGCTTCATGACTTCATCCAATGGTTCCTTCTTTCAGCTACTTTGATATTAAGAGAAAATGAATGTAACTATCATATACAGATATATTTTGACCAAGTTTATTTGGATATAAAATATGGATGGACTCAAGTCCATGGGCGAATGAAGTTGGAACAAATTTTGACAAAAGGTTGACCGACCTACTTTGCGAGCTGATTAATCACAGGGCGATCTATATATCTGACCCGCTTTGTGAGCTGATTAATCTCAAAGCAACCGCTCGCTTTACGAGTAGCCTGAAGTCGTCGTTGGTGAACCTCTTGTGGCCACAATGGGAGATATTTAATTGCTCATAAGATTCGAACTTAGGACATCTAAGGATTTTGACAAAAGTTATTCCTCTTGTCATGTTCATATTTCAAGTTGTCAAGTGAATTTCAAAATTTACATTAGTTTTACTAGAAATTGCATCACACATAGTCACATAGAGATGGCAATCATAATCCAACCCGGTGGAAATCCATGTGGTCCGTTTCACATTTAGTCTATATGGATGTTGATATATAAAATTGAATATGGATACTAATGATTACATATGCCATCCATGAAAACACTTGTTTATCATAAGATTTTTAATGCATATGTTTGTTTTTAGATATGAAAACACAAGTATTCACACTTATCTTTCAGTGGGTTTCAAACCCACAGCCTATTGCTTCGAAATTACCTAAATATCACTAGTGCAAAACTGTTTTGATAATAATCCATTGATGTGTGTATTAAAGACGTGGGTATCACGCAACATAAATAAGTTGATGTGTGTTTTGAACTATTCACGTGATGTATCGCACGTAAAAATTCTACAACAGTTTTTAAGCTTTTGGATAAGTTTCGTGTTTTTTATGTTTCATTGGCAATTGCTGTTTAAAAAAACTAACTTTTATCATTAGAAAATTTGAACTAATTTTTAAAAAACAACAGATAATTTTATTACTATTATAAAGTACTGCCTGTAACAACGAGTTTTTCAGTATAAAACAATTTATAATAATTTATCAGGTAAAAAAATTAAAAAAAGGTCGACCCTTAAGTGTTTGAAGAAGATCATTCAGTTCACTTCTTTAATGTGACATAAAAAAATAATGAGGTTATTTTTAATATTAAAAAAAAAACGTCAAATTTGAATTTTCAAAAGAGTTTAATGGTTTATATTGTATTTTCAAATGTCTATCATGTTGCAATCAACTCTATACGACAGATGAAAGCTATT
>JAOEHQ010009802.1:0-16631 GCA_025447715.1 Asclepias incarnata
TGTGGGTCCATATTTTCTAATTTATAATTTTAAATATGACAATTTAGTCACATGTTTAATAACTTAATTTAGAGAAATTAAGAATTATGATTAGTCAATTGAGGTTAGGTCAGTTATTTTTTAGTATATATCAAGATTAAGATAAGATTAAGATTAAGATTAAGATTATTAAACTATCTTTGAAAAGACAAATGCATTTTGATGGAACATTTTTTTATTTTTTTTTATGAAAAAAAACAAAAATAGAAATCAAAGAGGCTTTGTTGAAAAAGCGTGTGAAAGTGGGAAGAAGAAAAGCAAAGACTAATAAAATAAAGGTGCGGTGCGGTGAGCGATGAGGCAACAACAACATTAAGGAAAAGCACTCGTAAACAGAATCTCCTCTACGACCTTTCTTTCTTTCACCAAATCAAATTAAATCAAATCCCATTCCATTATTTCTCTTCTTCAAATCAATCAAATCAAATCAAATCTTTGAAAACAATCATCATGTGGGTGTTCTATTTGATATCGCTACCATTAACAATGGGTATGGTGATCTTTACTTTAAAATACTTTGCAGGACCAGAGGTCCCACGTTACATCTTGTTCACCGTAGGTTACACATGGTTCTGTTCTCTTTCTTTTATCATCCTCGTACCTGCCGACATTTGGACTGTAAGCATAATCCCTATTTATATGTGTGTGTGTGTGTGTGTGTTATGTTTTATTTGGGTTGGATCAAAATGTTATAGTTTGATTTGTGATTGATTTTTTTTAAAAAAAGTTTGGAATCAAAGGATTGGAATGAGTTTTGTTGACTTTCATAATTTGTAGTTTAAGTTATGTGATGATGATGATGATTTGTGTTGTAATTTAAAGAATGTTAATTTATTATAATTATAATTTGATTTAACAAGTTGGATTGAGTTTATTGTAAATGCAAGTTATTGGAGTTGCTTTTTAGTATTGAAAAAGTAATTGGAAATTTGCATAAGTTGTTTTAATTACTAGCCTTGTACCCGCGTAATGCTGCAGTAGAACAGAAAAACATGTTAGGGTTTTCTTGGTTTATATATGATTAGATCAAGAGATGATTTAGGGTTGACATTCTATCCCCTTATTTTATTTTAGGGTTTTTCTTAATATCTATATTAACAACCTACTTTTCATTTTGGTTCGATTGGATATAACCTTCCTTTTTTATATCTTATTTAACTGTCTAAGTTTTGAAAGTCGTCCCCTTTTAACCATCTTGTTACCCAATATCCGAAAATGCTGATGAAGTTGAAACCTTGTTCAGTTCTATATAACTTGATATAGTTTAGCTTGTAAACCGTGATAGTGATTTGACGTTCTTTAAAACCTCAGTTGCATAATGTTTGAACAATCCAAGCATTTCATCCTCGCAAGTTTAATAATGTCTTGTTGTATCTAGGTTGACAAGCTTTAGCCGCTTTTTCTGGAATTTAGGTCACAAGATGGTTAAAAATGGACAGATTTTAAAAGTTTGATGGTCAAAGGAGGCATAAGGGACAAAGTGAAAAGTAGGTGGTTAGTTTAGATAAGAAAAACCCTTTTATTTTTAGACCAAAAATGATACTTCCTCATACTTTTTATGTCTACGAATCTTCCTACTCGTATGATTAGAACAAATGGCATAATGAAAACATGAGATGCGGTGAGAGAATGGCTGTGGACATATCTCATCATCTTTGTGTTAAGGGGATGAATTAGGCATAGAATGTGGGGAGGATTTATAACATTGCTTTTTTGAGAGGTGTTAAATTGGGAGGGCCCACATGATAAATGCTTTATATAAGTAGTACATATAGAGATTTTGTTGATTCTTATATTTTGTGTTGCAGGCTATGATTAATCATGATAATGGAGGGATATCTTTCTTTTGGAGCTGGTCGTATTGGAGTACTTTTTTACTTACTTGGTATGCTACTGATGTTCATATGTATTAATTAATCTGTATATAACTTAAGACCGATGCTACCGGTGTTCAGTAGTTCACATTAGTTTTTTCTTTTGGTGATCATATGCTTCTACCACTTCAAAGCTCCATGACATTTTGCTCTCGTTTGTGTATGTTGAACAATTTGTCTAAGCAGGGCCGTGGTGCCTATCCTTCAGGGTTATGAAGATGCTGGGGATTTTACAGTTAAAGAAAGATTAAAGACTAGTGTACATGTGAATTTAGTGTTTTACTTGATTGTCGGTGCTGTAGTGCTTTTTGGACTTATACTGCTCATTCTTTTGCATAGAAACTGGTTCGTTTTTGATACCCTTATTTGCCTGTTTTTTAGCAACCCATCCTAAATATATACTGTATCTATTTTCTTTCTAATATGAGGTAGAATTTGCACACGTATAAATATATTATGAGTTCTTTAAGTTATCTTCAAAAAATATGTTCTTTTTATACTTCTCAATTGATTTGCAGGGGTGGAAGTTTGATTGGTTTTGCTATGGCATGTTCAAATACATATGGACTTCTCACTGGTGTATTTCTTCTTGGATTTGGCTTAAGTGAAATTCCAAAAGGTATTTGGGTAAATGCTGATTATACTACTCGCCAAAAGGTTCTTTCTCATAAAGTCGCTAGGATGGCTGTAAAACTTGACGATGCTCATCAAGATCTTTCAAATGCTATTGTTGTAAGTTATACTTTTCTTTTCGTTACAATTAGTTTTTTTTTTAATAAGTTTTATGTTATTCTAAGACATTGTTTATTAAATTAGGTTGCTCAAGCAACATCGAAGCAGATGTCAAAGCGTGATCCCTTAAGACCTTACATGAATATCATTGATAAAATGCTGACGCAAATGGTAATTATGCTTTTTTTGTCTTTTTGAGATATATCTGCTCTCAACTTTCACATATGTTGCAGATTCTTATGTTGATAGATTTATATATTTCCAGCTTACTGAAGATCCTTCTTTTAAACCGCAAGGAGGAAGGTTAGGGGAGAATGACATGGATTATGACACGGATGAAAAATCTATGGCAACACTAAGACGCCAGCTTAGAATAGCACGGGGCGAGTATTATCGTTATAAAAGGTGTGATGCTGGAGGAATTTGTTTAAATGATCAATTATGGTATAGGTTATATATACAATTCTATATTATTTTACTGGATTATTGATTCATGGCTTTTTTCTTGATCAGTGAATATATGAATTTCGTGACGGAAGCTCTTGAGTTGGAAGACACTATAAAGAATTATGAGCTCCGTTCTTCTACTGGATGGTTTGTTCAATACTCTTTGATGTTACAACCTAAGCTGGCATTAATTGGTCATATTTTTAAGTAAAATGTTTCATTGTTAGCAAATCATAAGACAGATTTTAGGAAAATATGTTCATGCTATTCATTATGAGGTTAATACTTCAACGTACAAAGAGTAAGAGGTGATTAAATAACCAAGGATACTAGATAAGCTAGGAAAGTAAATAAATTTGAATCAATATCTATCCTTCTTTATCATTAATAATCCTCAAAGTATTTTGATTGATGTCAGAGTTCAGACAATCCAGTTAAGTCCAACGTAGTAGCTATGTTCATATCATGGATCAAGTTCATAGAAAATTCCATATTTTGGGACTGATGGTCAATTTTATCTTCATACTGACGCTTTCAAGATGGAATTTATACTGCATACTTATGGTCATTTTCTGGGGTTTGTTTGATTTGCAGGAAATATGTTTCAAGCTTTAGGCCGGAGCGACCTGGGAAGTTAGGGTCTTGTCTTGATACTATTGGTAATCTTTTAACTTTACGGAACACCTTCTTTTAGGATCATTTTTTTCTTCTCTTGAAAATGCAGTTTTGAATAGTGCTGTAAGGGTTTTGAATAGATGAGTCCATGAACATTATGCAGAAACTGATCCCTGGTCTTATCTGACTGTATTGTTAGGAGTATGTTGATACTTTAGCCACCAATATATGGGCGTGTTTGGCAAGGGTCTTTTAAGGGGCTTTCAGGAGTTTAAAGCTACATGCTTTTAAAATGAAGCCCCTATTTAAAAAAAAAAGAAGCGCTGCATGGATATGGTATTCAAAAGAATGCCCCAGCCCCAAAAAGCTCTTAAAAGTATCTAAAATCAAATTTTCGGAAAGGAAGCTTCAAAACAAAAGCTCCAGCACCAACTACTTTTGCCAAACATACCCATAGTAACTGAAAGCATTTATGATCTTGCAGGAAAAACATATTTCCTTTTTAAGATAGAAAATAAACTTAGAAATTTATAGAAGAAAGATTTGCATGGTGATTTTAAGTGGTTAGGAGAATCAATCACACATCCACTCCATGGGAACCCTCGAGAGGCTAATTCACTAGATAAACATACTCTTTAAAGGCTCGTTCGTTCAACCGAATGCTGTTACTAAACTCTATACTCAACTACTGCTAGAGACCCGTTTGACATCTGTCAAATATGAAATCCAGCAAAGATAACAAAATAACACAATCACAATCATGGATAAATATTGTACGATCAAGTGATCACAAAAAGTTCAAGGATAGCAAAAATTATGAGTTTATACAAAAAAATTTAGCAAAAAAAGAGTTTATACTTGAAAAAAGCAAGCGAAGAGGCTTATTGTTAGCTTAGATTTGCTCTTTGAATGTCCGGTGGATCCGATCCCCGGCAACAGTTTAGGTGTTAACAAAATGTATTACTCTTGCCGTTCTCCATCGACGTATGTTACAGTATCTAAAATCACAATCTCATGGTTGCAAGACCAGTCTTCTACCATCTCCTACCATCAGGCTATTGCCCATGTGATTACTTTTCCCTATTTCATGACGACTTTCTTAGATAAATATAAACAAACCTTTTATTTAAGTTTTAACCTAAATCGCTTGGCAATAAACAAGTCAAAGTAACTTCCAGATTGCTTAAACTTATGAAATTTCAATCACATTGCTTGTGATATTGAAGAAAATCTTCAACTGGAGGTCTTGTCAAATGTAGTCTTGTTGGCATGCTGTAGAATGTCAACCCGGGCTTCCTTAATATATTAGGAACCTCTCTTTATTCTCAATCGTATATGTGGAACTCACGATCAAACGAACAGCAAGATCTTTGTAAATGAGGTGATGTATGTTGATTTTATATGACATCTAAGTTAAAATGAATTCTAAAAACTTTGTATTATATTTGTGTGAAGTGTTAACTATAAAAAAAAAAGTATCTATTGCCGTTCAAGTTTCAAGAAGTATCTAGGAGTTCTGTTTATTGTATCGTGTTTCCTAAATATCTGTATTTGTAATTGTAACTTTTTACTAACATCTAGTAATTTGCTAGATGTTATTTTTACTTAATATATTGCCGTTCTAAAAAAAAAAAAGTGTTAACTATAAAGATCTCATGTAAATTCCATTAAGTTTTTCATATGGGAAAATTTTCAGAGCTGGTATGGCGGTGTATATTGAGCAAGCAACTCAAAAAGTTTTCAGCTATCATGTTGGGTTGTTTGACGGCTGCAATTCTTCTAGCAGAAGCCACTATACTGCCCAATGGAGTTGATTTTTCTCTTTTCTCTATTTTAATTAATGCTATTGCGACAAATGAAGTGCTTGTGCAGGTAACTGATCACCTTTTTTCTTTTGGTTTTCTTCCCCTTTTTCTTGAAAAGGATTACTTATGCCTATGTATCTTCTTTCAGGTTGTCGGTTTTATTCCTCTGATCTATATGTGTGTTTGCACATACTATTCTCTATTTAAAATTGGAATGTTAACTTTCTACTCATTTACTCCAAGTCAAACAAATTCAGTCAGCCTGCTGATGATATGCTCGTAAGTTTTATGTACCTATGTTTGTTACTGAGATGTGTATTATGTAGTTCTGACTTGAAATATATTTCAGACAGGTGGCACGGTATGCACCTCCAATCTCATACAATTTTCTAAATCTTATTCATCTTCCACAAAATGCGACGACTATCTTTGAACGGGTCTGCTTTCAATCTTCATGTCTTTTATTTTATTTAATTTTTTGCTTTCTGATGCATTGGAATCAAAATTAAAGATTTTGATATTAATCACATGCACAGAGAATGGGGAAAATTGATGATGCGGTCCCTTTTTTTGGGGATGGTTTCAATAAGATCTATCCACTTATTATGGTTGTATATACCATATTGATAGCAAGCAATTTTTTCGACCGAGTAATGAGTTATTTTGGGAACTGGAATATATTCCGGTTGAGAAATGAAGCTGATGACCTTGACGGATTTGATCCTTCAGGATTGATGATCCTTCAGAAAGGTAAAATTCTACCATCCAAAACTGCCATCTTGTTATTACTATACTTCGTATTTATATGTCTGTCTTTTTTTCCCTTTGTCATTAGAACGCTCTTCACTTGAGAAAGGACATAAGGTTGGGGAACTTGTTATTCCCCTTGCCCGATATTTCAATGGTGCAAGTGTTGATATCGAATCTGGAAATGATGGCGCGGTAAGTTACATCTGATTGTTTTGTCAGTCAATGTTAGAGGTGGACATTTCAACCCATTTACTTGTGAATGGGCCGATATGCGTTATATTTTAGGTCTAACGGGTCAAGATATAGTAAAAAAATAGCTAACAATGAAACTAGCCAAAATGTCAAATGTGTAGAAAATCATTGACTGTATCTTTAATACATAAAACTTGCTAAATCGTTTTATTTAAAATGATATTAATTGAAATATCATAATATGACTTATATGATACTAGTTATTAATAAAAATTTGGAAGAGTTTTTTAGGTCGACTCGACTTGTACGTAAGTTACCTGCTTTGACCCATTGCCCGACCCGGCCTACTTTTCAAGTTTCAACGTCAAATCTTTTCCATGCCCTTCTTTGTTCTTAATAAATACTTTTTTCTGTTTTTAATAATAAACGTACGTGACATTGCTGTTTTTATATAGGTTGTCAATTCAAGGCCGACAACTTTAATTGACAATGGCAATAAGGGTTATTCAGAAATACCTAAAACAGAGGGTCGTGATAGCAGCAACAAAGACACCATAGCCCGAAAATACGAATCGTTAAGGTCAAAGCAGTCAACAAAAAACGACACCAAGTCAAATATGGCCACCTCCACTTCCTCTTCACTTGACGTAGACAAAAATCAGAATATGGGAAGTGGACAATCATCCAAGATAGCCTCGACTTGGACATCAATGAAGTCAAATTTTCAAAACTTCAAATCTAACATGGAGGCTAGGCGATTCATACCGTTACAACAGTTTCAAGATACACAAGTATCTCAAGGCTCTTCTTCTGAATCACTTGATGACATTTTTGAGAGGTTAAAACGTCCTTCACAAGACCGTGATACCTTATAAATTTTGTTAGCACCTTCAACAGAAACATTCTTTCAGCAGAGGTTTGTGATGTTAATATGACCCTGCAGCAACATATATGATCAAAACAGAGTAGCATAGAAGGAGACCATGAGAATGGTTTCAATCTCCCATGTTGTATTATACATATATCAAAAAGATGGAAGTTATCACCATAACTGGAGATTCCATGATGTTAGTAAAAAACAGTGAATGCACATTTATAGAAATATGACAGCAATTTACGGTTTATTCGAGACTGTAAATACATGTTGCCTTGTTTTTTTTTTGTAGGAATGCATATTATATGTCGCCGATGTGACAATGGATCACGGGGGTTGGATCCCTTTAGCCGGAAAAAAAATGGGTCAAATTGTTGTAAAATTTTTTTTTTTGCCTCCCAAAGTTAATTTTTACTATGGTTTTTTTTTTTAGACATCTAAAATCAATTTTCAACTGTCTAAAAAAGTGATACGGAGTGGTAGAGTTATATGTTACTCCATTATTTTTTATCAAGAAGAATAAAGCGTAGAATAATACATTAGTTGGTGAAAGTACATGGATATATGCATCACTCTTTCCAAAACCATAGATATCCCAATACAATCCGACACCATAACTTTCATGTTAGAAAATCCAGCTAAAATTCACCCCTCTTTTCTGCGTCTTACAAGCCTGTTCATCACTTCTTATCTGCACCTTTCAGATCCTTGGTGAGAGCCCACAAACATACTCTTGTGCACGTCTTCCCTCATCGGTTAACCCCTCCAACTTCTCCAACTTCCATTGTCCCACCAAAAATTCCAAAACGTCAGCATAATCACTCGTGGTGTAGACCCCAAGATGTTGAGCTACTGCCGAGTAATGATTGAATGAAGACATGTCATGTCCCTCTTTCATGAGATAAGCTTGCATTTTGATCTTTTTTTTGCATCATGTTTGCAATTGCAAGTTTGCAACTATGCTGGTTGTGGTATCAACTTCAAGTAGCTTCTCAAATATTTTGATATACTCGTTCTTTTGAAGCTTTTCATCCGATGAAATGATGAGACATATACGAGCAAGTTTATGATCACCGTTTTCCTTTGCTAGCCGTGCTGTGTTACTATGTGACACAAATGTGGCTCGCTCATGGAACGATGTGTATATGTAAGGGTTATTCTCCGCTCCTGTATCCTGAGGTATTAGCTAATCAGTTCAAATTTGTAGACAAACTTATACCTAGGGACCTAGCAACAATTCATTAAATTGAATCCCATTTTTGTTGGCTTTCCAAAGGTGTGGCCCTCTTCCCTTGTTTATTCTTTGTCTATCAATATATAGAATTTAAAGAATGATTCATTCTTCAGTAGGTGTGTGAATTACCACCCACATCTACCAAAACAACTGATGAAAGTTTAATTGGTGACATTTTAGTATCAAGTCTTCATGCAATGCCCGGGAACGACGATTACCATCTCCCCCAGAGCCCAGACCCCACCATATATTGGTTGTGGGTTCAAGTCCCATAATGGACACAAAATGTGATATTATCAGTTAAGTTGTAGTTCGACCGTTTCAGGAAAAAGGAAAGAAATTTAACAAGTAGTCATTTGTATGGCATAAGTTAACATATGACTAAAAAATCAATGAAGGTTCTGTTTTAACTAGTATGATTAGTGAATGCATTGTCAAATGGATGAGAATGAACAAATGACTGTTAACCAATGCGTATAGTAGTAATAGTAAAGTAATAAGAATTACACAACAAACAAACAAAAAAAGGCCATGAATTTATGGATGTATACACTTACCAGTGAGGAGAAGCTCAAGCTCCTTTCCTTTTGATCTTCTTAAGCAGCATCATCTTCTTACCATTCTTTTTGGCAATAAATAACTTCTTCCCCTTATTCAAATTTGTGACAGGCTTCAATTTTTCGACAGTTTTTTGTTTCGTGGCTTCTAAAGCACAAATTTTATCTTCCAACTTTCTTGTTGGCTTAAACACCTTGGTGATCAAAGGGTTCAACACATCACTAGAACGCTCAAGGGTGAGACCCATGGCTATTGCCTCATCATAAAGCTCTCTGCCCTTCTCAAACTCACCGTTTCTGCAGAGCTTTGATATCAGCAGGTCATAAACTGTTTCATACCCACCTAACGAGCTCTTCTTCATTAGATCAAATAACTCAAGAGCATAATTAACCCTCTCGACCCCACAAAGAATACCAATTAAGTCATAGTAGAACTTGCGTTCAGGGACTAAACCGTCTTCAATCATCTGATCAACCATTTGCTTACCTTTACCAAATCTTCCAGTTAGATACAAAACTCGTGCGACAAGATAATAACTCACCCAATCAGGAGAACACCCTGCTTTTCTCATTGTGCCGAGAATCTGAAGAGATTCTTTAACTCTTCTAGTTCTACCAAGACAAGATAACAATATATTATAACTGATAGTAGTTGGTGCAATTGCATATGTTCGCATCTCGATCATAACATTCAATGCTTCGGGAACAAGCCCAGAAGGATTAGACTTCAAGTTTTTCTTGCAAAGACATTTGAGAAACGTGTTGTAGCAGAATAGGTCTGGATTGATTCCTGCACCTTTCATGTCCTTTAAGATTCGTCTTGACTCTTTGACATTCTCTTGCATGGACCAGCCGTGAAGTAGATTTCTGTAAATGAGATGTTTCAGTTCCGCACTAGAGATCTTATCTTTATGGTGATAAATGACCCCCTCTGCTCTTTTGACATGCCCTTTTGAGCATAAAGCAGAAACTATGGCAGTAACGGTTGTACTATCTTGAGGGCACCTTAATTTATCCAAGTTCTTGAATACGCCCAATGCTTCATCTACTCTTCCTAGTTTAACCAACGACTCGGCTACAATACTAAATGTCGAGCTATCCATCACCCTATGTTCTTTACCAAGATTCGAGATCAGCATATCTAACGCTAAAAAATCCTTCTTCTCGGCAAACACTCTAATAGCATGATTATAGTCTTTATCTTCCATCCTAACATCAACATGTTTTTCTGACCATGAAAAGAATCTAAGCAGCCGTCTCACCGGCGCATCTCTCTTACTAAAATCAAGCACTTGGGTCACACCTGACGAGCAGCAAGAAACCTTGAGCTCGTCAAGACTTGCTTCTAAATCATCTAAACTACCAACCCCATGAGATACAATATCACATAACTTTTCAACATCACTTGACGTGGAGTAGTGACATAACAGAAAACGCCTCGAGTTCAACATGCCAATATGCCCCCACTTGGGTTGCGACAAAGCCTTCATATCCTTGAATAAAAATCACCCAAACACACATAAACAATCCAACATTCTTTGAGACATTTCATCGAACACCTTGTGTGCAATGAAAAACTTCCAAAAACATTAATCTTATATGTACAACTACCATCAATCCTTGATAAATATATCCTTGATTTCTATTAAATCTCCAAAACCTGCAAACTCTCGACTCCAATTTTATCTTATCTGTTCCTTCCCCAAAAAGGACCAAAAGCTCGAATGTTACTTATTTATTGCACAGGTATAGGGGTAAATTTGGAAGATTGAAAATTTCAGTGGCAATAGTGTAAATTCTAAAACTTGGAATTTACATACCTTATTTATTCGTCCTTGAGCTGTGTTGATGAGTCCTTGCCACCATTTGGTCATAGGTTCGAGTCTACACAAAGGGGGTTTTCATTTAAATGGTTTCTTTCAATTAAACTAGGTGTGAGCAAAAATAGTCTTGGGTCTGGAGACGGTGGTTTCCCAGAATAACCGGGTTCCTCTGTAATTAGATGGATATATGAAGAGACAATGCTGCTGAGCCTAAATTTACCGTTAAAAAAAACATACGTTATTTATTAAAAAAATAAATAATAAATATATAAATACTTTGTTTTCACGAATATCAATCAAATCACGGCGATACTTTCCGTTCAATTTCCGGCGAATAAAATCATTTTCGGTAATCAATTATTTATTTATAATTTAGTTCCGTTTATGTTAATTATCTGTTTATGCTAATTAATCACCATCATATAATTTAGCAAGTTTATGGTTTTATTACTTGATGAAAGTTCAATTTTAAGGTTAAGAAACAGTATGTGTAAATTGATGGAATTTGATTTTGATTTTGATTTTGATGGTGGAGAAAGGAAAATGAGTGCGGTTTTTGAAGGATATGAGCACGAATTCTGCAAGCTTTTTGCGGATTTATCAGGCAAGGTTATGTCTGTTTTAGGGTTCTTACTGAAAGTGATGTATCACTTTTTGTTGATTTTAATTGTTGCTATTTATATTGTATTTGTTACGTATAGTGAAAGGTTTTGATGAGTACATGAAAAAAATCAAGAATTGCGAGAACTATTTAATTTAGTGTTAATTCATGTGTGAAAAGAGACGAGGTTCAAATGAGGAGAAAAAAATTATGTTTTGGATCACGCTGGGTTTGGATTCGTTCCTATATGCGTAATTTGCACCATTCAGATGTGTTGTATTCGTATTTGGAAAAAATGACACGATTAGTTATCGTTTCGTGTTCATGTTTGACCTCAACAGGTTCGTGTCTTAACATGTTTCATATAACTTGTTATGTCAGCTATATGTGAGCATATCAAATAACTTGTGTTTTAAGTTTTAACACGTTTTCAAATTTATTTGTTTTTTGGTCTCATTTGAACGTTTTTATCAATTTTTATATGTAAATTAACGTAATCATATGTGAATGAACACATGATTGTGTAGTTTTAGCACTTTTTGATATTTTTGCATAATTTTTGGTTTTATGTCCTAAATTTTCTCATTTGACCTTTCAAATTTTATTCATTTGAAATAGGAGTTAAATGCACCAAAATGTATGTATCAAGTGACCTCTTAATCAAGTAATTGCTAATTTTATGCGGTTGTGACAACCATATAAGTCGCCACTCGCCATGTTATACAAACTTGTGTTATGTCATTGGTTTATATGTTATGACATGTCAGGTATGGAGTATATAATAGCAAGAATTTAAAGTTTCATACATACAAAATAAGGTTTGGGAGTATAACATACACAATAGCAATATTTGATTAGTTCGATAAATTTAAATGCACTTAACACATTTAAAATAACACATAACCTACCAAGTATCAACTAGTTGACCAAATTTGACCAATGTTGAGCCATATTAAGGGTTTCATGTCTCTACTATGCTATTGTTGCCCAAAACAACATAATGAATTCTTGTAGAGTTCTCACATGAATAAATGTTGAAATGATTATACAAATTATACTATTTCCGGTAGTTTAGTGGCTATCTGGTAATATATGAGTCATATAATGGAGAAATTATTCTTTATATTTGAGACATTCCTTGATTTTGATAATAAACAAACACCTTGCATTTCAGAGGAGAAGAAAAAGAGAGTTTCAAAAATTGCAGGAGAAATGAAAGAGGCTCTGGTAATGCAGCAATCTCTGCTTTGCGTTGCTTCCCCTTTGTTTTTATCGGTTATATGCTACTTCGATGGTTTTTTGCTCTATAGATGCATAAAATGGATCTTGAGATTAGGATGCAACCTTCTGTGAAAGCTATACTGCTTGAAAAGATTCACGAGCATAGAAATAACCTTAGCAATTTGAACACTGAATTGAAAGGACTCGGTTCAGGTAATACTAATCAGGCTCGAGCTGAGTTGTTGGGATCAGGAGGCTCAAACACAGTACAGGCTCAAACACAATACAGGCTTCTCTCATAATTAGTATCATTCTGTTACATATTTCCTACATCAGCAAATTGATTACAATGTGTTCCAGCAAATTGATTACAATGTGTTACATATTCTCTATAACTTGTTTGTTAGAATAATACATCGGTTCTTTATCCAAAAATGATCATCATACACAAAAAGAAAAAGATTCTTCAATTTTTGATTCACAAAGCAACACTGTTAAACAAGAAAGCTATATGTATTATCAACATATGGTGCTTTATAAGTTTGTCCCCTCGCGATGTGAATATTTGCTTACTGGATCATGATGAAACAAGGTCTGCTGCTCTAAGAGGAAGACTCACGACTTCAACTGAGAATTTGAAAAGGTCCACTGACACAATTAAAGTTTGCAATAGAACTATGCTGGAAACGGGACAGATAGGTTCTTCAATCTTGCAAGATTTATATCAGCAGCATGAGCCGCTGCAACGTGCATATACCACCGTAGGTTCTTTCTTTTCTAACTCAATTTAGTTGTTCACATCTGCTTGTTTTAAAGTGTTTTCTAAGTACAAGTTTTTTGCCGAATATTGCTTTGAGTTTATGTGATAGAACTTTATGTCAGGTTTGTTATATGTGTTCTTACTTACCTTTTGACTTATGCATTTTGTCTCCTGAACAAAGGTTATAAACGCGTCAATGTATGTTTTGCAGCTCCATGGAATGAAAGATAATGCCGATGGGAGCAAGAAAAATTTGAGTGGTATGTCAAAGATGACGAACTGAACATTGCCTACGTGATCAACCATATTTTGTAAATCAACCTATATTATTGTCAAAGAAATTAAGGGTGGGTATGAATCGAATGTAAATCATATCCATGTAACTAAGAGCTCAAACTAAATGCTGAACTGCATATATCTGGTTTTGTTATTGCTAAGTCAAAGTCTAACAAATTCAATATTACATCCATGTACAGGCATACGAATTTCCATACACTAAGTCGTAATCTATGCTTGGCAGCCAAATTTAGGGAATTATTTTGCTTATTTGTTGTTAGACCAAGAGATCATACATAACGCTTAAAATTTCAATCATCATCTCAAATTATCATTATAATCTTTGTCTTGTAAGAATTTACTTCACCCACAACAGCATTTGTTTTCTAAACTGATTGAACTTTTTCCTGCATTTTACAAAAATAGATGCCATCTGCGTTTTCACAACTACGAAACGAACCAAACTTCTTCAAAGTAAGTTTTTGACCAAAGGCATCAAGTCTTTCAAACTATGATAACAAACACCGTTTAAACACTATTTAAGTTTTGTTAAAATAAAAATGATTCAGAAACAATCCATTCAAAATGATATACTAATAGCTCAATGCTGAACACAGGTAGGATCCATACTTTATTGGTTTAGAAATCTACCTTAACCATGAACTACCAATATAAAGAAAAGAAAAAGTAATTAATGTTATAGTTTTCTAAAGATGACGACGCATGACAAAATCTAACAAAAAAAAAAAAGAAAGAAAGAAAGACGTTCTTGAATTTCGTCAAGTGGCATTGTCTTCCTTGTTACTAACAGGCTGGGCAAGAGGCTTCCATAGATTTAGCATATTTATCATTTGTTTTAGATTATAAGCTTCGGAGGATAAATGTTTGTCTTTTATTTTACATCTACTTAAACTTTTTTCTCTTCATTCTACCGGTAACTACTAACATCGCTTTCCTTTCTATGAAGAAAATTATCCCTTCTTTTCAAGAAAGCATGGACGAAGCCATGAACTGACTACGGTTTTATAATACACCATTCATTACTTCATCATTCAGTTCTATCATACAAATGCTTAAATACACTATATGTTCAATTCTTTCTATGTACATGTGATGATAAACAAACAGTTAAGATAACATCAAGAGGTGGCACCTTTGACCTTTATTTATGAATAGCGTGATTCAAGTTAAGTTTCATCTCTAACATGTCTAACAGCCACATAAAATAACAAAATTAGCCTGCAAGGAACTAAGTCAAACAGGTCAATAAAATAAAATAATTCTTCGAATCATAACTGACAAAGTACATATTTACAATAAGTGCTGCTTCTTTTTTTGAACGGCCAACAAAATAATTTTATTAACAGGTCTAGCGGGAAACTAGGACCAAATAGAGTACAATAAATTTTAACAACCAAACATAATCAGCATCTCCAGACACATCTAAACACATACATGAGAGACATTAAAAACTTTCCAGTCCTCCCAAGTAAGAGCCGTGAGCTTAGCTCTAGATTTTATCCAAAGATAGCTCAATGCCTGCACCTCGTTTACCACCTCACTCCTCTTTACAGGTTTCCCATCAAAAAGTAACCGGTTTCTTGATAGCCAAATGGACCAGATTGTAGTGAGGATAACTCCATGTATAATCTTTCTCCATTTTGATGAGCCTCTCCAAATCTCATGGGATTCCAGTAAGTCTCGAACATGAAAGGGAAAGAAAGTTGGAAGGTGACGCCACTGGGTGATATAATGCCACATTTCTTGAGCAAATCTGCACGAGACAAAAAGGTGTTCCGACGTCTCATCATAATCACTACAAATGGGACATCGTGAGGAGGGTACATAAACATTTCGGGCCATAAGAGCAGAGAGGACCGGCAACCTATTTAATTCCGCCCTCCAAGCATGAATTGAAACTTTCGTAGGAACCCAGCTACACCAGTAAAAGAGAAAAGGTGGACGGGAAAGCGAATGACTCTGAAGCTTCCTTTTGATGCTTGCAACTGAAAAAGAATAATTTCCACCCAAGTCCCAAGCCCATTTATCTGGACCGTGGCCCAAAACAACTGGGCGAAGAAGATGTATCAGACCTGAAAGCTCCAATGCTTCCATTGTTGTGTCAGGGGCTCGTTTCCATTGAAAACAGAATGCATTACTGCCCAAAATTCTATCAGCCACGCTGCAAGTTTTATGAGCCTCAAGGGTAAATAGTGAAGGAAAACGAGTTGCAAAGGGAGTAACACCACACCAAAGATCTAGCCAGAAGTGAACAATAAGTGCTTCTAACCCTACAAAAATGACCCATAAATTTTTCAGGTCAACCTGGCCCAGCCGTTTTGACCTAGGGATACAAAAATGACCCTTTATTACCTGAACCTATACTGACCGATTACCCAACCCACCTATTTTTTCTACCTCTAATTACCTTGAGTTCTGAAAATGTAGCAGAAGTGCATAAGTAGCTTGCTTGAACAGGCACACCGCACATGCTTCTTACTGGCAATACCCTCATTTCTTGAATGAGAGGCTTTCGAGTTGACTCTACAGCAGTTTTACAATATAACAGAAATAAACCTCTGTAAATAATCTCAACAGTGAACAGTAGTCCAAGACGATTCAGCAGCATACAAAGAGAAGTGCCATCCATCCTCATTTAACCACCATTCACCTTATACATATGAGAAACTAGTTCCATTTCTCCAGCATTCTTAAAATACTCGGCCACACTCTTCACATAAGAAGGTTTAAGCCGGATCTTGTTCTGAGCCATCAACATAGCAAGCTTGGAAGCTTCCAATGAATGGTTCTTAGTACAAAGTCCTTTCATC
>JAOEHQ010009813.1:0-16620 GCA_025447715.1 Asclepias incarnata
CCACATGTCACAAGTCCCCCCACCCTCCAAGTTGCCTCACTCCCCCATTTTTTGATGGCAACTTGGGTGCTGACTGGCGCCACATGGCGCAAGACGCCCCTCACCCAAGTTGCCCCATACCCTTTAGTCTAAGGGAGTAGAGTATAAAAGGTATCTCTTAATTAATATTTTCAATAGCTAGAGGGCCATCATGTAATTAACTCTACATAAAACGTGAAATATGTAAATGTCTCAATATCTACTTTTATCACTCCCAAACCCATAGTCATTACTCAAAATCCAAATGGGTATCCTCTCTTGGTTTAAAGGCAACAACAATCCGACTCCCACCGCCGTGAAAACCACCGAAAAACCCATCGTTTCCTCGGAAAAACCAACCTCGACCTCAGAAGAAGTTCCGGGAATGAACGGCGCCGTGGAGGTGACCCGCCCCGCCCCAAACATGGATGTAACCGTTTTTGAATTCGGGTCAGTTGCTGTTTCATCTGATAAGGTAACTCTTGCTGGATATTGTCCTGTTTCTGATGACCTTGAGCCTTGTCGTTGGGAGATTTTGCCCGCGAGTGGCTCAGACGCCCCTCAGTTTCGCGTGGTGTTTTGATTTGATTGTGAGATGTTTTTGGGGTTTGGTTGTTTGAAATAAGGAGATGTTTTGTTGGTTGTGTAATTTAACCTTAGAAAATGTTAAAAACCATCCTAATGTTGCGGCTTATTTTTTGCTCTTATTTGTTGACTTACTAATGATGATGTTAAAAACAGTAGATAGTGTTTGGATGATTACGTTGTTTGATATCGCAATAATCAGATATAATCGTCGGTTGTACTAGTAGTGATTATTTGAAGAATTACTAGGTAAACTTGATGGAAATTATAAGTAGGGTTAAGTAACTCTCGAACTGGTATACAAATTATAGGTAGGGATAAGATTATTATCTATCTAGGTTATCAAAACGCAATAGTTTGATGATCACGTTGTCAGTAAGCAAGCAATCTAAAAATCCTTAGGTTGTGAAGTTTGCTGCTAATGTTGGTTTTTATAGCTGTTTGATATTCTTAGTCTTGTTACGACGATTTGTACTCCTCGTAAGTTTCTTGGTGATGTGCTCTAGTGCAAATGCAAAATCGGCCTGGAACTATTGTTCAAGTTGATTGCCTTTGATGGTGTTTATGTGTGGTTGTTTTTCACATGGATTTAAGGTTGAGCTTCTTGACAGGCATTGAGTTCCTCCACATCCATATGGTTGTTTTTCCCTAACATGCCACGTAAAGTGAAACTTGAAAAACCTTGCTTGTTGCCCTATAAATGGGAAATGAACATGCCCCGGAGGTTATAGATAATTTGTTTAGGCTTCTATATTTATGCATATTTTCAGGAGGTCGTTATGGTTAATGTACAATATTTTTATGCATGTTTTAACAACTTAAACATACTTCCGATGACTATGTTTATCATCTCCGAAAACGTGGTACAATAAGTCAATAGCTACGAGCTTAATAACGAGTTTATGATCATTTGAGCCAATTATACACCCTATAGCAGCTCACATCCATAATCGTCGACCGTATGTACATGGCATCTTATCAAGACGAAACTCGATAAATTCACTGATGGACCTTTCACTCTGTAATATAGAATCCATGAATCCATCACAACCAGTAGCAATAGTGTTTAGGAAAGTTATATATAGTTGTAAGTGTGTTGAGTCATTAAAATCCAAGGTCACCATGGCAAGAATATTAACAGTGACAAAACAATATTAATATTCTGATCGAATGAATCATAAAATATAAGTTCAGTTTCATCAGATTAGTAGTTAGATATCTGTTTTTAAAGATCATGCAATTCATCAAATTTAAGTGTATGTAAACAAATACTAATAAAATAGTAGGAAGAGACGATCGAAGAGTTAGAACCCATCATGATCTTCATTTCGGATCTAAACTTATCTTTATCAACAGTACCATTATGATTTCCATCAAAGCTCGAAAACACATAATCATACAGCTGAGTTAGTTCGATCTTTAGGCGGCTTCCAACAACCCAAAGGCTTTGTGCATACAGGACCAGGATAAAATGCCGTTGCTGCTGGTAATGCACAAAATTCATAATAATCAAACATCTCTAATTTGTACTGTTTTCACAATGAATGAATAAAAGTGTTTTATCGAATAAATTGAATAATCTGTACTGAATGAAAAGATGATACATGTAAAATAAAATTTTTTAATTTTATTACAAGGTTTTATTTCTTCATAAACATCCACTTAACTTATTTAAATGTAAATTTTGATACATTATCATCATGCACAAAAGGTATGAAGCAATATAAGATACGTTAAAGCCTATGAATAACCTATTTAAGCCCCTTTCGCAACACGCATGTAATGATACTAGTTAATAGTAATTAGTCGATTCAAAATTTCTTTTGTTACCCATAATAATAATAATCAATACAACACTTGTAAATAAATAAATAATGCGAAGTTATATAATGTATGTATAAAAATTATACGTTTGAACTTTACAAAATCAACACTAAATCTCTGCCAAATTGTAGAAAGTAACTACATAAAGTTTAGATTGCATAAATATCATGCTATATGTCGCAGCACATCAAAATGGATTTCAGCTATAAAAAATGCATCTTCCCCACATAAATCTATACAAATATACATACAAATGCACAACAAATCAATCCCCATAGACAGCTTCACTCTCCTCTACACACTTGCAGCCTCAACCCATTTGCATAATGTTCAAGCGTAAAACTTCACTTAGACTGGGTAAGCTTTAGACTAGAATTCGATGGGGTAAATCTTGCTTAGAAGGGGTTAGAAAATTGTTTGAGGCTTGCTAGCGGTTCCCTATTGGTACGAAGGTATGTTACTTCACGCTACCAAGCCAGGGTGAGGAATGGATTCATTTGGTTCTGCCTCTTTGTGGAGAACTAGGCAAGGTATTTATAGGGGTTAGGGAGAGTTCAAGGACTGGTCCCTAACTAACGGTATTGTTGTTGCAGGAAGTTGTTAAGACGGTGCGTCGTATAGTAAGGACAAACACTTGTCTCATGTGGATAGTGGGAGACAACATCTGAGAAGAAGTACAAGGTACAGTTGTTCTCATCTAAGTGCTACGGTTATTTGTATCCCTCCTGTCGTCTGTCCTTAAGCTTTGCAGGAATGATCCGTAGGGTAGGAGGCTGAGTAGCCGTAGGTGATACGTTATCAAGCCCCCCAGCCTAGTGTTGCATGTTTCATGGAGTGCTAGGCTGTAGGTTTCAAATTTCCGGAGCCATGGTACAGGTGAAAATGTGTTATTGGGTTTTCTTAGCCGTAGCCAATTTGCAGTGGCTTGTGTTCGCAGGTCCCTTGTATTTTACATGCTTAGCGTACTTATTCTATTTGTTGCTTGCTGTTTAGACATTTATTGCCATTATTATTATATACTAATATTATTTATTTATTTGTTGTTATGTATACATATTATCATGTATTATTATTATTATTATATATATATTTTTTTTTTTTTGAAAAACACGTGGCGTGTCTCGGGTACAGTTTGGCGCGGCGCTCGAGGTGTCACGTCAAACGTCGCGTCCCATCATCTTCGCCCTATAAATAGGGAAGGGAGGGCTTCACTTTTTACTTTCACACTCTCTGCTCTCCCGTGTAATTTCCTTTGTATCTTTGGCCGTAGCCCTTCTATCTTATCCGCAGGTTCGTTTTCTGTGTGTCTTTTGCTTATTTCCAATTTTCGAGTATGGGTAATAAAAAGGATCTGAGGGATCATAGGTGTAGCGTAGGTAAAGAAGATCTTCTCTGGTTTTTGGCTAAGTATAGGTTTCCCCCAGGATTAGGTTACGCCGTCCCCCGCCCGTCCGATACCATCCGCAAGGCCCCTGCGGGCAAGATCGGTCTTTATTTTGCTATGTTCGAAATTGGTAATATCCGTCTTCCCTTTACACCTTTCTTCCTTAGTGTCTTGCATTACTTTAGGTGTCACGTGTCTCAGCTTACCCCTTTTGGGGTCTCCCGGATAGCGATGTTTGAGGCTGCCTGTAGAGCCAAGGGCGGGGAGCCTACGGTTACGTTATTCCGGAGGTTCTTCAAATTAGGGTGTGCCGGAGACTGGTATACTATTGAAAGGAGGTCGGAGGTAGGTGTGGGTGATTGTTTATTGGGTGTCAAAGATTCATTAAAGGGGTGGAAAAGCCGATTTTTTTACGTGAATGCCTCGGTCGTAGATCCAATGTATTCCAATGCCCTTGTCTTCCGTAGCAATCTTACGAAGGGGACTATGTCCGATCCTCTTCCCGTTGAAGGTTTTGATACGGCTCTTCACAAGAAGTTAACCCATCCGCCGACTCGCTGGAGGATATTGCCGGAGCCCATCCTTTATCTTGCGGATTTGAGTAAAACTTGGGCGCACCATCCCGCAAAGCCTTTGATAGAGGGAGTGGATGGGGAGGGTACGGAGTCCGGGACCCGCTGTTTTAATTTGTTTTTGAATTGTATTCGCATGTGTATTATATTTTCCTTAGCATGTTATTTACCAACTTTTCTGATTTCGACTCTTTCTTGGCAGTGATGGATTTTTCTGATTTCCTCGAGGGAGGCCTTGATGATGCTAATTTTAGACCGGATATTCCGGAGGGTGGGGATGTTCCTGTTATTGAGGATTTTGACTTCTCGAAGGAGTTGGAGGTTCTTTTGGATGACTCGCAGGCTGTCGTAGGGATTCAGGAGAAGGGTGATGCTAAAGAAAAAACTGATACAAGTGTTCGGGTGGGCCGCAGCATTACTGGTGGTGACTTTAGTACTCTGAAGAAACGGAAAGGTTCGGAGACAGGTCAGAAACAAGTTCGTAAGGAGAAAAGTGAAAAGGGTAAGGGGTCTAAACCACCAGTTGCAAAGAAAAGCAAAGTACTCAAGGGTATCAAGTTGACAGAGCCTGCGGGGAGCAACTATAAGCTTCCGGGTGAGGACTTCTCCAACCTAGCTCCTGGTAAGGGTAAGGGTCTGGCTTCACTCCGCAAACTGCCTGGTCATACAGCTGAAATGGAGAAAAATTTGGAGACGGATGTGTTGTCTGTATCATCATCGGAGGAGGAGGAGGGGAGTGTTACCGGGGGCTTTTATGGTCCGGACGTTAAGGCTGATGATTTACCTAGCATTCATCCATCAGCTAAAGATTGGGAGCCTCCGGCCGTTCCCGATGTCGATGGTCCCTTTTCGTTGTCACTTCCAAATGTGCCTTTTACTAGTGATTTGGTTGAAGAAGATGAGCGAATTGATTATATCAAAGGTGTTGTGATGCCTGGCCGTCGGAGGGATATAGCCGGTCTGACTAACGGCTCGTTCCGTGATTATGCGAATGAGACTGTTATCCGTTCCTTGACTGTTCAAGTAAGTTTAGTTTTGCCCTTGTAAATTTTGTATGTTTTTCTTGTATTAATCTCCTCCCTTCTTCTTCCCTTTTTGTGCCTTCCGCAGGCTGAGTATCTGCGGAGATGGGAGTTGATGGATGCTAGTTTGTCGCGGGCTTCGAAGCAGAATCATATATTAAAACATCAATTGCGGAGGTATGAGGAGGGTGGTGATAGGGTCGCACTTGCGGCTAAATGTGAGGAACTTCAACTGGGTGTGCAGATGGAAAAACAAAAGGTGGACATGGCAGAGGCAGCATTGGAGAGAGAGCAGCATACAAGCCGTGGCCTTCAGACGGAGGTGGAAGCTTGGAAGTGCAAGTATGAAGATGAGCACCCGAGGTGTGGTGACTTGGTGTCGGAAATAGTTGGGTTTACTGATAGGGAAAAGCAGCTTAAGGAGAGGGTTGCGGATTTGGAGAGAGGTTTGGAAGGGTTACGTTCAGAAAAGAAGGAGATTTTGGGAGCCCTGCCTGGCTTTGTTCGGAAGCTACATTCTAGCTGCGAGTTTGCTAGGGAGATGGCTTTGGTGCAGCGAAAAGCTATGGCATTGGGGGCTCATCGCAATCTTGAAAAACTGAAGTCTAAAAACCCAAGGCTGGAGATTCAGAAGCTTGAGGGGTATAATCCGGAGGCGATGGCCGAGCTTAAAGCCGCAGGGAAGCTTTTTCAGGAGAAGGATTATGACTATATTTCACAACTTGCTTCCGGCTCCGACCTTGACCTTGGGGGCCTTCTTTCACTGGAGCCAACTCCCTTTCTGCAAGCTGTTCCGACTTCCTCTTCTGCTCCTAGTGAAACACTTACCTCTTAAGCTTGGATGTGTAAGGCCATGTTGGGCTTAAAACACTTGTTCTTTTACTCTGTTTTTTCTTTTGTTGGGCCATAGGCCGCTTGGATGTTTCTCATGGTATGTTGGGCCGTAGGCCGTTTGAACAATATTTATGATATGTTTTGGGCCGTAGGCCGTTTAGACTATTCGTAGTTGGTATGTTGGGCCGTAGGCCATTTGAACAATGTTTATATTATTTTTTGTTTGTTATGTGTCTTTGTTGGAGCCCGCATAATTATTGGGGCTGCTCGCATGCTATTGTTTATTTGGTGCGTGTTATCATGTGTCCTCTTTAGCCGGAGCGTCGAGAGGGTTTGGTTATTTAGGTGTCTAAGGAATGTTCCCCGTTCACACCATGCAGGGATTTTTACCTGCGGTACAAGGTTGCGAGCCTACGTGCCTTGTTTGGCGAGATTGCTCGATCGCCTGATTTAATTGGCTGTTTGTATTACATATATTATTGGCCGTAAAATGAATTTTCATAAAAATTCTTGCATGTTATCCCTGCCTGTTTGTGGTCACGGGCTTTAAATACACAAAATGCCGTAGGCTTACAGTTCATGACTAATAAAAAACAAGCTTTTCTAAATGTAACATTTTTTCAGCTGGGCTGCGTTCCAGGTTCTGGGTAGCTCTCCTCCATCGAGGGTTGCTAGCTTGTATGCCCCATTTCCGTACGCCTCAGTAACAGTGTAGGGGCCTTCCCATTGTGGTCCTAGCTTTCCTTGAGCTTCCGCTTTACTAGCATCATTGTTTCTGAAGACATAGTCTCCGGGCATGAATAGTTCCTTCCGGACCTTTTGGTTGTAATACTTCTGCATTTGTTTTTTGTAGACAGCTTCCCTGATGGCTGCTATCTCTCTTCTTTCTTCCAGCAGGCTGAGGTTGGCACGGAGCTCCTTTTCATTTTCTTCTTCATTGATGTTTCTTCTTGCAGTTGGGACACTGACTTCTGCGGGTATCATGGCTTCTGTTCCATAAACTAGACTGAATGGGGTTTCCCCGTTTCTTGTCTTAGGGGTTGTCCGGTGCGCCCACAAGACTTGGTGTAACTCATCTAGCCACCCGCTCTGGCTCCTGCCGAGCCTTGCTTTTATCCCCTTTACAATTTCCCTATTTGTGACCTCCACCTGTCCGTTGGCCTGTGGGTGCGCCACGGAGGTGAAAGACTGTTGTATCTCCAGACCTTGACAAAATTCCCTGAAAGCTCCTTCACAGAACTGCTTTCCATTGTCACTGACTATGGTTTTTGGGATGCCGAATCTTGTCACAATTTGCTCCCACACAAATCTTTCCATGTGTTTCCCAGATATCGTAGCGAGGGGTCTTGCTTCAACCCACTTTGTGAAGTAATCGATTGCCACCACCAGAAACTTTACTTTGCCGAGGGCTTGCGGGAAAGGACCTACTATATCTATCCCCCATTTGGAAAATGGCCACGCCGAGGTGACAGGAATCAGCTCATTTTTGGGCATTTTTGATACGGAGGAGTGTATCTGACATGAGTCACATTTTCGCACTTCGTCTAATACGTCTCGGTGCATGGAAGGCCAGAAATATCCCATGGTAGTAATTTTGGCTACCACTGTCCTGGGTCCCGAATGTAATCCGCAGGCTCCTTGGTGGACCTCCCGTATAACCTCCTGCGCTTGTCGTGGGCCCACACACCTGAGTAGTGGCCCCAAGTATGATTTTCTGTATAGCCCTTCTTCTCTTAACACGAATTGAGGGGCTTTCATTCTTATCTTTCGTGCCTCATCTCTGTCTTCTGGGAGGTGCCCGTTGGTTAAATATTCAACGATGGGTGTCATCCAAGTTTGGCCTTCCTCCTCTATTGGTGTTGCGGTAGACTCCTGTTCTATAGAGCTTTTATCCAGTGTCTCAACCAAAACTTTCTTGGTTAGGTGTGCAAACGATGTGGATGCTAGTTTGCTCAGCGCATCGGCTATCTTGTTTTTATTTCTGCTAATGTTCTGGACCTTGAAGAAGGTGAACTGTTGTTGGATTTCCTTGATTTTTGCCAAGTATTTCTTCATGATGGGCTCCTTTGCTTCATACGTCCCGTCTACTTGGAAGGCTACTATCTGAGAATCCACAAAGGCGTGGATATGTGTGACCTTCATCTCCCTTGCTATTCGGAGCCCTGCCAGTAGTGCTTCATACTCTGCGGCGTTGTTTGAGGCTTTGAAATTGAAGCGTAGGGCATATGTGAATTCATGACCCTCCGGACTTGTCAGTATAAGGCCTGCTCCAGAACCATCAACGCTGGAGGCCCCATCCGTATAGAGTTTCCATGCCTCCGGCAATACTGCTTCGATGTTTTCCGCGACCGCTTTTCTCTTGAGCATCTGCTTACTACGAGGGACCTCTGCTAAAAAATCTGCAAGCGCCTGTCCTTTAATTGCGTTTCGTGGGCGGAATTCGATCTCATGCTCTCCGAGTTCGATTGCCCATTTGGCCAATCTTCCTGAGACTTCCGGCTTAGTTAACACCTGCCTGATTGGCTTGTCCGTGAGGACTTGCACGGTGTGCGCCTGGAAGTATCTTCGCAATCTTCTAGCCGCATGAACTAAAGCTAAAGCCAGTTTCTCAATTTCCGGGTATCTAACCTCCGGCCCCTGAAGTACCCTGCTGACATGGTATACAGGTACTTGCCCCTCTTTTCGATTTGCAACCAGGACTGCACTAATTGTTTCTTCAGATGTTGCAAGATACATTTGGAGTACTTCCCCTTTTACTGGGGCAGTGATTGTTGGTAGGTCATTGAGGTAGTCTTTCAAGTCTTTGAATGCCTTGTCAGCTTCCTCTGTCCATTTGAAATCTGACTTATCCAGGCACCCTTTTAGGGTCCTGAAGAATAGGAAGGAGCGATCTGCGGATTTGGATAAGAAACGATGTAGGGCGGCTAGCTTGCCGCTAAGACTCTGTACTTCCTTCAGCGTCTGAGGTGGCTTCATATCACGGATATCTTTTATCTTTTCTGGATCTGCTCGGAACCCATCTTTGGTGATCACATGGCCTAGGAAATGGCCCTCCTCTACTCCAAATGAGCACTTCTTCGGATTGAGTTTCATGTTTATCGCCCTAAGAGTTTTGTAGGTTTCCTCAATATCCGTCAGCAGGTCTTGCTCATTTCTGCTTTTAATCACCATATCATCAACGTATGCCTCTAGGTTACGCCCAATTTGGCTCCCGAAAACCTTGTCTACCAAACGCTGGTATGTGGCTCCCGCATTTTTCAGCCCAAAAGGCATTTTTGTGTAACAATAAATGCCTTCGGTAGTATAAAAGGCCGTTTTGTCTTCGTCATCGGGGTGCATCTGTATCTGGTGGTAGCCCTTATACGCGTCTAGGAAACATTTGAATTTGAAACCTGCTAATGATTCCACTTTCCAATCAATTTCCGGAAGTGGATAGCAATCTTTCGGGCATGCCTTGTTAATGTCTGTGAAGTCCACACACATCCTCCACCCGCCATCATGTTTTTTAACCATTACTGGATTTGCTACCCAGCTCTGATATTTTACTTCCCGCAAGATGCCTGCATTCACCAGATCTGTCACCTGCTCCCGCACTGCTTTGCTTCTATCAGAAGCCAGGCTCCTGCGCTTTTGCTTAATTGGCTCTATGTGCGGCCTTGTGTTGAGCTTGTGCTGTGTGTCGAACATTTCTCCACCAATCTTCAGTTGCCGTGGGATGCCTGTCATGTCTGCGGGCTCCCAGGCAAAGACATCTTTGTTTCTTTTAAGTACATTTTTCAGTCCCCTTTTTATCTCGGTTGGAAGTTGGCGACCTATAAAGACATGTTGTTCCGGGTATCTTTCGTTTATAAATAGCTTTTCTTCTCCTCCCTCAATACTCCCTACTTCTCCACTAGCCTGCGTAGTGGCTATGAGTTGTCTTTTGGGAGTACGGATGCTAGCCTGCGGCTCTGACCGCACGTGCCCAATTCCCTGTGGTGTTGTGAATTTAGCTAGCGCGTGGATAGGGGATGGGATGATGCCCATTTGCCGCATGGCGGTTCGGCCCAGAATTACGTTGTATGGTGAGGAAGCCCTTATAATGGCGAAGGTGAGCATTTCTGTTCGCGTCCTAGGGCTTTCTCCAATCGTTACTTGTAACGATATTTCACCCAGAGACCAGACCCTTTCCCCTGAGAATCCTACCAACGGGCAGCTTGCATCTTTCTTCATGGCTTGTAGCGAGGGGTTGAGCTTAAGGAAACAATGCTCATACATAATCTCGCATCCGCTGCCGGTATCTAAGTACACCCTTTTTACTGGGTGATTCCCGATTATTGCATTTACTATGATCGGGCCTTCCGATGAATTTTCATCTCTGATCGGGGGGAAATCTATCCTTGCGGACTTCCAAGCTTCTGCTCCTTCACCCAGTGTTTTGCTACGCTGCACATCTGCAATGATTACATGTATTGTTTCTTCCAAAGGCTCCGGCTTTGGGTCCGGAGGTCTTTGCTGTGGGGCTCTTCCTTGGCCTTGCCTGGGGCTCGGCTCTTTTATCCCTTTGAGCAAATTTGATAGTTTCCCTGTTTTCATTGCTTCCTCCACCTTGCCTTTTAGCACTATACATTCATTTGTATCATGACCGTGAGCATTGTGAAACTCACAGAATTTGGCCGTGTCTTTTTCTTTCGCCGGTGCCCGCGATCGGGCCGGGATTCTCTCCGCAGCGAGAATGTCCTGCCGTGGTTTAGGTGTGATTTGTAGGGTGCCGGTGTTGCCGGAGATGCTGCCTTGCGGTTTCTGATAGGGGGAGCCTCGATGCCTTTCCTGTCTGAAACTTCGTCCCTTGTGGGACCTATCAGGGTCTCTATTCCATCCTTGGTGTCGGCCCTCTGCTGATCCTCCTGCCCCCACACTTCCGGCCGTTTCCTGGGCCGTCAGGAATGTATGGGTTTTATCTGTTACAGCGGTGTATGTCTGTGGCAGGTCCGTGGAGAGGAATTCTACAAGCGGCTTGTATCGCAGACCATGCACAAATCCGGAAACTCTTTGGTCCTCGTTCAGCCCACTTATCAAGGAGGTCTCGTCAGTGTATCTTGTTATGAATTGCCGTATGCTTTCATTGTCACGTCTTTTTATGTTGTGCGCTTCCAAATGTATTTTTTTATATCTCCGCTGTTGACTAAAGTATGACCTGAACTTTGTCTTTAAATCTTCGAAGTTAGTAATACTCCCTGTGGGTAATCCATCCAGCCATGCCCGTGCTGTATCCCTGAGCGTGAGGGCAAACATGTGGCATGCTACAGGCACGTTCCACCTTTGCATCCTTATCATTCCGTTAAAGTGTTTGAGGTGGTTATCAGGGTCGCTTTTGCCATTGTAAGTTTCTATTCCCTTGGGCAGTCCGCCCTCCGGAAGGGGGTAGTCTTCGATCCATTGTATAAATGGTCCAGGCTCCGTTTTCACTACCATGTCGTGGTCCGGAGGGACCCACGGTCGCATGTTCGGTTGTGTGTGGGGCAGGTATGGAGGGAATCCTGCATATGCTGGGTGTCCACTGGAATTTGGTTGCGGGCCGACCGGTTGTGGGGTGAAGTAGGGATTTGGGTGAGGTGTGATGGGCTGGCTGAAGACATGGGCATTATGTTGTGCATAGAACTGAGGAGTGTAAGGTGGTAGGGGAGTTGTAATATTGGGTGGTATTGGCTGGGTGTAGTTATGATATGGTGTGTTGTACATTTGCCCCTCGTTTCGTACTTGCGCCGCTGCCAAAGGTGGTAAGAGAGGTGGTCGGTTTTGTGGTTGGGTGACCGGCTCGTTTACGGTGGCTGTGCTAAAACGTACCCTACTACCGGAGGTGTTTCCGGAAGGCCGGTGAAATGGCGTTTCCAATTCGATTTCTTCATCTACTTCCTCGCTTTCAGTATCGTAACTTAGCAATCTCCGTACGCTGTGCATATCTAGGCGGCGTAGGTATTCCCTTAGCAGTGGCTCGAGTGCCTCAAATTGTCGGTCCGCAGGTTGTATGGACTGAGATGATGTGTTTGGGGGTTGTGTTATTGGAGGAAAACCCGGAGGGGAGCGTGGGTCTTCTTCCGCCATAACCTTCGTTGCAAAATTTTGTTCAGAGTATGGATGGCGCCACTTGTTCAAGCGTAAAACTTCACTTAGATTGGATAAACTTTAGGCTAGAATTCGATGGGGTAAATCTTGCTTAGAAGGGGTTAGAAAGTTGTTTGAGGCTTGCTAGCGGTTCCCAAGTGGTGTGAAGGTGTGGACACTTCACGCTACCAAGCAAGGGTTAGGGTTGAGTGCATTTGGTTCTGCCTCTTTGTGGAGACCGAGGCAGGGTATTTATAGGGATCAAGGGAGGACCTGGAGGCTGGTCCCCAGGTTAACGGTATTGTGGTTGCAGGAAGTTGTTAGACGGTGTGTCGCGTAGTAAGGACAAACACTTGTTTCATGTGGATAGTGGGGAACAACTTCTGAGGGGAAGTACAAAGTACGACTGCTCTTTGTTAGCATCGCGGCCGTTTATGTTCCCCCGTAGCCTAGCCGTAGGGCTAGACAGGTGAGAGCCGGAGGGCAGTGGGCTGAGGGCCGTAGGTGATACGTCATCAAGCCCCCCAGCCTAGCGTTGCGTATTTTATGGAGCGCTAGGTTGTGGATTTCGAAGCTCCGGAGGCAACGAGAGGATAGGGATGTTTTAATCTTAGCCTTTTTTAGCCGTAACTAATTAATAAATTTTATGTAATATGCCTGGTTTGGATCCTGTGCTGCATACGTACTTTTATATTTGTACGTATTTTCTATTTTGTTGTTACATATTAATATTATTATTATTATTATTTATTATTATTATTAATTTTTTTTTGAAAATAAAAACACGTGTCGTGTAGTGGGTGCGGTTCGGCACGCCGTTCGAGGTGTCACATCAACGGTCGCATCCCCTCTCTCTCTCCCCCTATAAATATGGGGAGGAGGGGCTCATTTCTCACTTTCACTCTCCCTGCTCTTCCGTATTATCTCTTTGTTTCCTTGGTCGTAGCCCCTCGTTTTTCCGCAGGTTCGTTTTCTTTGCGCTTTTAGTTTATTTCTGGTTCCGCATATGGGTAATAAAAAAGATCTGAGGGATCATAGATGTAGCATAGGAAAAGAGGATATGCTTTGGTTTTTGGCTAAATATAGGTTTCCCCCCGGGTTAGGTTATACTGTTCCGCGCCCCTTCGATACCATCCGCAAGGCTCCCGTGGGTAAAATCGGACTTTATTTTGCCATGTTTGAAATTGGTAACCTCCGTCTTCCTTTCACTCCTTTTTTCCTTAGTGTATTGCATTACTTTAGGTGTCATGTATCTCAACTTACTCCCTTTGGGGCTTCTCGAATAGCGATGTTCGAGGCTGCGTGTAGGGCCAAAGGTGGGGAACCCACGGTTATATTGTTCCGGAGGTTTTTTAAATTGGGGTGCGCCGGAGATTGGTATACCATTGAGAGGAGGTCGGAGGTGGGCGTGGGTGAATGTTTGCTAGGTGTTAAGGATTCGCTAAATGGGTGGAAGAGTCGGTTTTTTTATGTGAATGCTGCGGTTGTAGATCCTGCGTACCCAAATGCTCTTATTTTCCGCAGCACTCTTACAAAGGGAACTATGTCTGATCCGCTTCCTGTTGAAGGTTTTGATACGGTGCTACATAAGAAGTTAATGCATCCGCCGCTTCGCTGAAGGATATTGCCGGAGCCTATCCTTTACCTTGCGGATCTGAGTAAAACTTGGGCTCATCATCCTGCAAAGCCGTTGATTAAGGGAGTGGATGGGGAGGGTACGGAGTCTGGGTCCTAAATTGTTTTTAACTTTGTTTGAATTTTGATTATATGCATGCACCGTTGTAATCTTCCCCTCATTATTTGTTCTGAGTTTAAAAACCTTTCTTTGCAGTGATGGATTTTTCTGATTTCCTTGAGGGAGGTCTTGATGATGCCACTTTCAAACCAGATGTTCCGGAGGGTGAAAATGCTCCTGTGATTGAAGATTTTGACTTTTCCAACGAGTTGGAAATTCTTTTGGATGATTCGCAGGCTGCCGTAAGGCCTCAAGAGGGGAATGTTGGTAGTGGGGAGAAAACTGACACGAGTGTCCGAGTAGGTCGGAGCATAACTGGTGGGGATTTTAGTGGGGTGAAAAAACGAAAGACTTCGGAAGCTGGTGCTTTAGGTCAGAAGCATGGTCGCAAGGAGAAAAGTGATGAGGGCAAAGGGTCTAGGCCACCACTTGCGAAGAAGAGTAAAGCACTTAAGGGTATTAAATTGACAGAGCCTGCGGGGAGCAATTACAAGCTTCCGGATGACGAGCCTTCTGGTTTAGCTCCTGGTAAAAGCAAGGGCTTAGCTTCGCTCCGCAAACTGCCCGGTCACACAGCTGAGTTAGAGAGAGATGTGTTGTCTGTATCTTCATCAGAGGAGGAAGGAAGTGTTACTGGGGGTGGATTTTATGGTCCTGACATCAAGGTTGCGGATTTGCCTGGTATTCATCCAACCGCTAAGGATTGGGAGCCTCCGGCGGTTCCTGACGTTGATGGCCTTTTTACTTTGTTGCTTCCCAATGTGCATTTTAAGAGTGATTTGATGGAGGAGGATGAGCGAGCTGATTATATTAAAGGGATTGTGATGCCTGGTCGCCGGAGGGACATAGCTGGCTTGACTAACGACTCATTCCGGGACTATGCAAATGAGACTGCTATTCGCCTGTTGACCGTGCAAGTGAGTTGCGTGCCCACCCTATTTTACTTATGATCTCTCTTCTCCCCCTTTTTTTTTTATGTATGTGTGTTCCCTTTTTTTTTTGTAGCCTGAATACTTGAGGAGGTGGGAATTGATGGATGCAAGTTTGTCGCGGGCTTCAAAGCAAAACCACATGCTGAAACGCCAGCTACGGCGCTATGAAGAGGGTGGTGATAGGGTCGCGCTTTCGGCCAAGTGTGAGGAACTTCAGTTGAGTGTACAAATGGAGAGGCAAAAGGTGGACATGGTGGAGGCGGCATTAGAAAGGGAACAACATAAATGTCGTGACCTTCAGACAGAGATGGAGAGTTGGAAGTCGAAGTATGAGGATGAGCGCCGCAAGTCCGGAGATTTAATGTTGGAGATTGTTGGTTTTTCTGACAAGGAGAGGGGGTTTCAAGAGCGGGTTGCGGCTTTGGAAAGTGGTATGGAGGAGCTGCGTATGGAGAAAAAGGGGATTCTGGAGGCGTTGCCCGGCTTTGTTCGGAAGCTACATTCTAGTTGCGAGTTTGCCAAGGAAATGGCCTTGGTGCAGAGGAAAGCTATGGCCTTGGGGGCTCATCGTAATCTTGAAAAGCTGAAGTCCAAGAATTCGAGGCTAGAAATTCAGAAGCTCGAGGGGTACAATCCGGAGGCGATGGTCGACCTTAAAGCTGCAGGGAAGGTTTTTCAGGAAAAAGATTATGACTACATTTCGCAGCTTGCTTCCGGCCCAGCTCTTAGCCTGGCCGATCTTCTCTTGGTTGAGCCAACTCCTTTTCCGCAGGCTGCTCTGACTTCATCCTCTGCGCCTAGTGAAGCTCTTACTTCTTAGATTTTTAGTGATGGATATGTAAGGCCTTTGTTGGCTAAGGAATACTTTTTTTTTTTTTTTTTGCATGTTGGGCTGTGAGCCCTCTGAATTATGTTTGTTTGCATGTTGGGCCGTAGGCCATCTGGATAATGTTCTTTATATATTCGTATGTAGGGCCGTGGGCCAAAAATGGTTATGCTTGATGTTTTTGTTTATTATGTGTTTGGCCGGAGCCCAAGTACTCATGTGACTATGGAGCTTATACTACTTTACTCCTTTTTTTTTTTTTTTTTTTTTTTTTTTTTGATTTACGTATAGATCATGTGACTATGTACTGGTGTGCGTCCTCTTTAGCCGGAGCGTTGAGAGGGTTCGATTATTTGGGTGTCTAAGGATTGTTCCCCGTTCACACCGTGCAGGACTGTTTTCCTGCGGCACAAGGTTGCGAGCCTACGTGTCTGTTTCGGCGAGATTGCTCGACCGCCTTTTGACATAATTTGTTTGCTATGTTAATTCTCTCTTTTTTTTTTATTTTTTATATTTACACATATAGGTTGTGCACGCATTTTTGCCACAACTGAATTTCATTAGAATTCTTGCATACTACTTAGGCCCATGCGAGGCCGTGGGCTTTTAAATGAACAAAATGCCGTAGGCTTACAAAATGCCGTAGGCTTACAAAATGCCGTAGGCTTATAAGAGTTTAAATATAACATTTTCTCAGTTGGGCTGCGTTCCATGTTCTGGGTAGCTCTTCTCCGTCCAGGGTTGCTAGTTTGTATGCTCCATTTCCATATGCTTCAGTGACCGTGTAGGGGCCCTCCCACTGTG